>VCRD01000903.1:0-37045 GCA_006783055.1 Trinorchestia longiramus
ATCCCAAATCCACAATCCCAAATCCACAATCCCAAATCCACAATCCCAAATCCACCATACCAAACGCAACATACCAAATCCACTTCCTTTAATCCACTACCCAACTCCACAACCACTGTTAAACTAGGGTTCAAGTCATTAATGTGTATTCTGTGTTTAGAATTCGTTGGAATAGTTTGCGTGAAGCCCGGCATCAAAGAAAAGGTGACTCGTGAAAGCTTCCTCTCGCTCTCGATACTTTGAAGAGTCCACACAAAGTTTGGTGAGCTGCTGCGTCACTCAGTCACGGGGGACCACGATCACGTCCAGCTGCTCCTGCCTCGAGAAATCACCGAATTTGTTTCTCTAAAAATGTTCTGGAACTGATGTTCTGATATTGGCTGTGCTGATGTTCGATATTGATTTCGTGGGTGCTCTCACTCTGAGTTATTACTGTACTGCGTGCTTCATTTCATCATGTTGAACAGAATCTCGTGTGTTTAGTTCTCAATAAATTGATCTACTGCTTAATATGTCTCTTTTTTCCTTCACGTGTCTTTCGTTTCCTTCACTTATCTTTGGGTTCTTTCACGTCTCTTTCTTTTAATGTCTCCTCATTTTCTTGCATTTTTTTTCTTTTGTCTCTTATTGAGTGAGTGACTCATTTTACATAATGTTTGTTCGATACATTATTTAGTTTAATAGGAGTTAAATACTGAAAAGAAACCTCATTCCCAAAAATATTGCCTTTTAAAACCTCGCTTCCATAATTTTACCCGTTTCATTTTACGGCTCCTTTTCTTACACAAGAGCTCTCATGCCGTCAGAAAAGCTTTCGTGCTCAATTAAACGAATGCTTACTTAGTTCTTTAATAAATACTTGAGGCTTAACTCGAGACACACAAGTCTCAATCTCTAAATGTACATTCTGGGGTTAATTTTGCAATATGTAATTAGTAAACAATTTGCTTTCACATTATTTTGACGAAATTCAATAACTTACTCGTAGTGGATGCACTGGCACTGTAAATCTTTTTCTTACGTTGAATAGTAACTATTATTATTGCATTATGTTTTGTTATTATTTCATTTCCTGAAATGTTTTTTGTTTAATTCCAAGTTTAATGCTAATGAATTTTATCTTTCCATATGTTGAAAATGGCTTTGAAGGTCGAAAGGTTTGAACAAAATTTTATTTTTTTTACTATTTTGTTTAAATTCTAATCAATAAAATGAGAAGGTTGAAAGTGGTTATCTTTTTCTTCTTTTTTTAGTCTGCCTATTTGTCTCTGTATCATATTATCAATATTTGAATTGCCTTTTGCTTGAGAAGAGAGTACGGAAAGAGAATATAAGACGAATATCCACATACCGGAGTGCAAGTATTCGAATCTGTCTCGTCCTAACAATGAATTCCCATTTGTAATATTTATCGTTTTTTAGATCAGTTTGAAGTCACAAGTAAAACATCAATAAATCAATTTTGATGCCAGTTGCTAAGCGCCATTAATTTCACACTAGACGTTCTTTAATTTAGGTGTATGGACTCTGGTAGTTAGGAAGGAATCCGACCAATAGGCGGCCATCTTAGCAGCTTTGTCTGAAGAACAATAGCTCTGCTCTAATGCTGAATTTCTTCGTTTCTTCAGTTTTAGGACTTTGGGAACTAGGAAAATGCACTGATTATGATAATTATGTATAATCAGCGTCTTGGGCTTCTCTAACCTCAGTAAACTTTGAGGTATTTTCTATGAAACCAAGCTGGGCAGCTACACATGAGGTTGTTTGTGGTCAGCTGAATTGTCTGGTATTCTGTCAAGCGCGCCTCTGAATTTTGTTTATTTTCAAACATGGTAATGATAACTTTTTGATATTTTAATATTAATAATTCAACTTTGTTGCTAAGTGCTTGCAATTACTTCTTGTGACTCATAGTTGTTAATTTTATTGCAGTGATAACTGCTAATGGTTACCCTTTGAAGAGTTGTATGAAATTATTATTAAAAACATACACATGATGCACATATAGGAAGCAAACATTACATGAGAGACACACGATGCAGTTTCGTCCGTCAGTGGTGGTACAGGGCGCCTTCAGTACCTGCATTCTAGAGATGACAGGGAACAGGAACATGGCAGGACCTACTTCAATGGAGATGTTAAGCTGATATTAACATCCATAATGCTAATATTACTGATCACTGATTTATAAATGTAGTGACAAAATCGTCGTACAAGAAGATTGATCTAAAATAATGTAACTTTCTGATATATGAGTGTAGAAACAAAGTTGACGTACAAGAAGATTGATCTGAGATAATGTAACTTTCTGATATATGAATATAGAAACAAAGTTGACGTACAAGAACATTGATCTGAGATGATGTAACTCTCTGATATATGAATGTAGAAAGAAAGTTGACGTACAAGAAGATCGATCTGAGATGATGTAACTCGCTGATATGTGAATGTAGAGACAAAGTAGACGTACAAAAAGATTGATTCGAATACTTTAAGAACGGTGCACAAATTCAGGGGTTTGGTGTGCGGTTGAGCCACCGTGGTCGAGTGATCTGCGGCCTGTGTTAGGTATCAGGTCTCTGCTTCGGGCAGAAAGACCGCGGGTTCGAAACCCAGCCATGAATACGAGCTGTTTCTCGTTTCGCGCCGTGAGCTCGCACTTATGGACACATACCGGGATCGTCGCATGGATCCTTACTCATCATCCTTACTCTAAGAATGTTAACCTTAAGAATTTGAAAAACCAATGTACTAATGTCTATGTACTGTGTACTTGATTGGTAATAAAAGTTGTTTGTTTGTTTGAGCGCTCGGTTCAGGATGCACGGACTCGTGGAAAGTCGTTACTCGGTCTTGCATAACCGAACCGTTTGGTGCTTGTTTGATTAATGCCTTTTATTCATATCCCTTCTTTCATTTTAATTATTTGCCCCGTGCCGGTAATGTAGAACGCATGTATAATGGAATATCTTCATCAAAATTCAATAACGTTAGTTTATCAGAAATAAAGGCTCCAGTCTAATCCAGGAAATCGAAAGAAAAAATCATTTTCAATTATATTGTTCAAGGTTAAAATCAAACAGATCTTCAATTTTCATTTAAGGGTCTGAATTTTTAATATCAATTTAGTAGTTTGTTCCAGAAAGAAATATGGATGAATTGTCGTGCGAAAATTACAACGTTTCTGTTTGTAAAATAGGCTTATTTTTTAATCTGTGGGATGAATATTTTTGTTCTAAGCTATCTAGTGACAAGATAGATAATTCCCTTTAAAATCGTTATAGAAATAATGCTAAAAACTTATTTCAACAATCACCCTAAAGGTAAAATTCAAAAGTTTCGCTACAAAATCATCTTAGGCATAAGGATTAAAGAATTCACTACAAAAATTATTATAAAAGTAAATCTTAAAAATGTTCCTGTGATATCACCATAAAAATCTTCCCAGGCACATGGCTAAAAATTTTCATTTTAAAAACCCTATTTAGGACTTGAAATGTTTGCATTAAAAGTAACATTAGGAATAAATTTGCTGAGAATATTCGCTTGAAAATACCATTTCAGGGTTGATACATCATTTTTTTTAAATCAACGTGTAGATAAACCTAAAGGAATTTTCTAGCATAAATACTGATACCGTCGCGATGCAAAAGAAGTCTATGAGCACTGACAATGATTTGCGCAGTCCATTTTTGTGCCTGTTCCTTTACTACGTCGTTCCAGTGAGCAGAAGAGCGTCGTAATCGAGCCAATATTACTCGTTTTGGGATTCGGAGCGACGGAGATATCATGTCTCATAGCGCTATTACATATCGCTCCGAGCTACAACAATCCTGAAATATCGTCTTGATTCTTGAGCTCTGTGAAGCCAATTCAATTTTATGGACGTGCATTCGAATTTATGACCTGGTCAACAGGAGAAAATTTGTTCAGTGATCACCGAGTTGGGCGCTAGAGATGCTAAGAGCCTTTGCTTCTCAGTATATATTTTACGTTGATTATGCGAAATTCTAAACATATTCATGTGTTATTTTTTTTAATTTGTCACAATTGCTAGAAATAATCGTTAATTAAACAGCAAACTTCATCTTACGGGAGACTAGGTACCAGTCTGATAAATACTCGTCTCGAAAACAGAAGCCTGGATGATTAGCAAATGCATGTCCCAATTGCAGGTCTACGTCTCGACTGTAGGTGCACGAAAGATTAGCAGATGCGCGTGCACGAAAGATTAGCAGATGCGCGTGCACGAAAGATTAGCAGATGCGCGTGCACGAAAGATTAGCAGATGCGCGTGCACGAAAGATTAGCAGATGCGCGTGCACGAAAGATAAACAGATGCTCGCGCACGAAAGGTAAACAGATGCGCGTGCACGAAAGATTAGCAGATGCGCGTGCACGAAAGATAAACAGATGCTCGCGCACGAAAGGTAAACAGATGCGCATGCACGAAAGATACACAGATGCTCGCGCACGAAAGGTAAACAGATGCGCGTGCACGAAAGAAATTAATGGTCGTCCAGACTGCACGTGGACAAAGATTAAACAAATGCTCGTCCCGACTCATTTGCACAAAAGATAAGCAAATGCATGCGCAGACTGAACATCTACTAGTGGACAGACCTAACCCCCACCGAGCAAGAGGCAGAAATTACGAGGCTTCATCACGCGTGGGACTGCCGTCGCTGTCTCAAAACAAAGCGGACCATCAAGGCTACGTGACAGGCCTGCTTCTGAAAATGTCTGATACTTCTTCCTCAATTTCATGTTACTAAGGACCTGTTTTTTGCTCACAATCCTCTGGTACTTGGAATAAAACGTGCTCTTGTACTGGCATTGCCTTGCGCTCACATGTATGGACACATTGCACTCTGAAGTAGTGCTAAAAAATGGGATTAGGTTATGTATGGTATACTAGATTCCATAGATTTGCTTACGAGAAGTGTCAATTTTCACAATGATTGAGTTAGTTACGTTTCATTTTCTGCTTGCTTCCAGATCGGAGAATATAATGCCCTCAGCTTTCATACTTTCTGGCACACTATGAATACAGGGTTCAGCGACATAACTTCCTTTTTTGAAAGTACTTCTTAAATAAAAGGAAGTTGTGTTGCCGTACCCTGTATAAAATTGTGTTGTTATAGGCAATAGAAGATGTAAACTTGATAATATTCATATTCTTTTTGATTCAGTTCTCTATCTTTATATTCTTGTCATTTTTCCTCACAATTTGATCTCCCATCTTTATTGACAGATCCTTTATTTTAAAACTAGACAATTTCCATGGAAATTACCCGATTTAGGTTTAACTAATTTGAAATTATTATAAAGATGAATGTATTAAAGATTGACAACGAATTATTGTGTTTAAATTAATGTTTTTCATGAATTTATACAGAACTTCCATTCTGTATCTTATCTACCGATAACATGACCTAGATCGGGAGGTTCCCAACCAGGGATACATTTGCTTATCTAAATGGGTGCATTTAATGTTGGTTAGTGGAATTTTATTTTTCTACTCACCTTCTTGCCATAAAAATTCAGGGGTGAAACTAGTATGAAAAGGGAGGACACGAAATGTATTGATAAATATATGTACAAATATGAATACGTTGAATTTTATTATATGTAGAAATTATGTTACAGGCTGTATTTTCGAACAGATTGATTTGAGGATATAGCGTGGTCGTCCCGTTCTGCAGATTTGACCTCATTAGACTTCTTCCTTCGGCGGGAGGGACCTAAAAGGAAACGTGATTCCACAAATTTGACCGCTCAACAAGATCTCAAACGCAACATAAATGATGACCTAGTGCAGCTGGCTCCTACAGTGCTGAGTCATGCAGAACAATGAGCTGTGGGACGAGGACGTTAAAATTCAGAAAATGGATGACCTAAATTGAAGGACTTATATTCCAAAAAATAGCTTCACTAGAAATTTTTAAAAACTTTTTTATTGAAGAAACATCATTTCAGTTCCCTAGCATTGATTTTTTATCCTCATGAATAGTGTCACTTGTTTTTGGTTCAAAGTGTTAACTAGTTCGTATACGTACACAGCCTCCATGTGCTAGTTCATATACGTACACAGCCTCCATGTGCTAGTTCATGAATTGAAAACATGTTCAGAAGAGTGGCGATGAAGGCAAACATTGGGCTTGTCGCATCTGTGATCTGTTCTCCTCTGGTTAATTTTAATTTCTATTTAAAGATAAATTTCAAATACTTTTTATTGCATAATGGCATTATCCATTGCGTAAAAGTGTTTCATTCAAAGGGTGTTTTACTCCAAAATTTCTAGTAGAAATGAAGCACTGCTTTGCCACACAAATGACTAGTGAACAGAATTCCAACTTCTTATTTAATTTTTAAACACCTGTCACCTAATTGGAAAGACATTTAGTTATTTGAATTATTATTGCTTAGTTTTTAGCCTCCTATCTTGCTGTAAAGGAATGAAAAACTGTTCCTTTGAGACCTGTGTTCTATAACTTCTCGAGTCATCGCTCACTGTTTCATCATCAAGAAGGAGGTGGGCCTTTCTCTAGTGTAGGCCGAGTACAGGTATATCGGTACTTATAAATTTTTCTCTCACTACTTTCTTTGTAGCAGTTTTAACACGTTTGTTGCGATGCGACCCACCGGTGGGTCACTCAGGTTAGGTTCTGTAATTTTTTCAAAGCTTTCTAGTGACTGTATGTACAAAGTAAAGATTTGCATCAGCTAGGCAATCGCAACAAACGTGTTAAGTTTATGATCCTCCAGTTGTCTCGCCTTCATGTGGCGTTCAAAGGTATTGAATTTTATGGCGTAAAACTTCTTATACTGGATCACTCGCTGGAAAATATTTTTTCATCTGTAAAATGACATTACATTCAAATAAAATGAATTACGTGTTACGATTTATGAGTTGAATAATTCGTGTTGTGGTTACAGCTAGGATCCACCAATTTTTGAATTTTCTTCGTAATTATCAGAGATAAAAAAATTACTTACACCGGTGAGTTATTCGTACTTAACAAACTAATGTGAAAAGGGAAGCCTTTTGACTTATGACGAAGATGTACTTTCCCATGATGAACTATCCATGCCTAATTTCCACATGTATTGTAGTTTTAAAATCATGATAATACTGTTTCTCTTATTTTTCACTTTCACTTTTCCCACGGTTTCCGACTTGTTTCCGGCGTACTTAGTGCTTGTTTCAATCCGACTTGTTTGTATCCTACGTCTCACTTTCATTCTTTTGAAGCTCACCATTTTTCTATCCAGGGTCTCTTGTCTCTTCTGAACTGTATGTCTCTTGATAAAGCCATTGTGAAGACAGTCAGGGAGCGTAAGTGATATAAGTTCCTCGACCACAGCCAAACTTTGGTCGCCCTCCATGTTACGCGAGATACTCAGCTTGCATCCCCACCCTACGCCAACTCACCTACCACCATCGTCTAATTCCAAGTTTTCAAACCTTACGGAAATCGCATGACTCTGAAATATAAAAACTGCGGAAGTCACGTGTTTTTAACAACTACAATTTTATTGTCTGAAGTCTCGTGTATTTTTTTTTAACACAAATACAGTTATGGAAAGAGCAGTTTCTCCTTTGAATCCTTCCATTCTAAGTACAAGCACATATTACCGGACATCGTAATTTATAAGATTATGTTAACATGATTTTTTTGTTCTAATTATTTATACCCTAATGACCACGTGCGATGGCTACGCAGAGAAAATGCAGTAGTTCATCAAATCTTTATACTATTTGTTCAATGAGTTGAGCTCCACCCCCGGTTCGCTAGACTCTCGGTCCACTTTTTCCACGCATGTCAACTTGCACCGCCTATGGCAGTGTGTTAACTTCACGGTCTATTTGTCTCTAGTGCCGCTTAATCAGTTTTCTCTGTTTGTATTTGAGCAGTTAAAGCGTAATGTTTTTTGAATGCTAATAACGGCACAGTCCGAAGACAATTTCTTCTTTTTGCGACACTATTATTTCATGTTTTTAATGTGTAATAGTAAGAAATGTTTTTGTTACCTCAATGGTGAAACAATGATGTTGCCGTGATTCTAACCTTGTTTCCAGGTTGTGTATTAGTACACTGAGATTCTCGTAAGTTGACTGTTTATTTAGCAAGTGTTTTTATTTGGACTGTAGGAGTATCAGTTCTAATTCTAATAAAAATAGAGGACTTCTGACGTCTACATTATTCATACGGCATGTCTTATGTGATAAAAGACCTCAATGATGTTAGCATCGCACAACATTTATCATCTTATGACTTATGAAATAATTAGAAAATAGTATAATTATTTTACTCGTCTAAAATTCCAAGGAATAAAAAATTTTCTCTTTATTCTTAGTAATAAGCCATTTCTCTTCGCCCGTTATTTTTGAGTAGTCTTCGAACTTAATACACAATCAGATAGTGTTAATCCCACAGGCAGATTTTATTAATAAATATTTACGTAGCTAATATGTTGTAAATTTGCTAATTAATAACTTTATTCTAAGACAAATTGTTCCTTTAAATTTATTGTTCTAATCACAAAATACTTCCCTGCATGAACTACGCTATTTAGCTTTAACTTAAAATCAGTCAAGTTCAATCGAAAATTAACACACGTTTTATAATCCTACACGTTTCAACCAAAAAACAAACTCGCTCAAATTCAAACAAAAATAATAGTTTTAAAGTGAGTTCAACTTGCAGTGACATGATAACATTCGTTCATATTTAAAAGTAATAAATGACAGTGAGCCACCCTTACCTGTGTTCATATTCAACAGTACAACATACATATGATCCCTCATTTATTAATGTGTCTCTTATGTTGGTCATTATTTTTTCATAGATTTAAAGGATCTCGGGGTTTTCAAACGTTCGCTTTGATGTAAAAAGAAATCTGAAATAGTAAATCGGTCTGACAATTATTCGAACAGCGCTGCCCAATTCATATATATGTGTGTGTATATATATATAACGGTTATATATATGCATATAACGGTGTCTGAATGATCAAAGCGATTAGACAATGATTCGAACAGCGCTGGCTCATTCAAATATGAATCTACAGAAGCTTCTAGCCTGATATATATATATATATATATATATATATATATATATATATATATATATATATATATATATATATACATTTATCAGGCTAGAAGCTTCTGTAGATGCATATTTGAATGAGCCAGCGCTGTTCGAATCATTGTCTAATCGCTTTGATCATTCAGACACCGTTTTTTCACCTCATAACGAACGGTTGGAAACAGAGATTCTTTGAATTTATGAAAACAAATGACTACCCTTGTGTCGCTACATAACATCAAAGTATTTAGTTACCATAACATATCTGTATGAAAACTAGCAATCATTTATAAAAATATTTCCTTTGACAATATGACTAATGATAACCATCAAAATATATAATATAAAGTTTGTATGCAATATAATGGGAATAAAAAATTACTTAGAAGAAATTCCCAGTAAAAGATAATCCCACACGTTAAAAAATTCTTATTTGATTTATAAGGTCCCCCATGTTTAAATTTTTCAATTCCAGGCATGATATCCAGTGTTTTTGTACATTCCTAGTTTTGTACCTATCTTTAATGTTAAAATGTTATATTCTTGGTGTAACCACTCAATGGTGTGAAAATATGACTGGTCTCACTGCAATCAGATTCACTCATATTGGGGTAATGCTTTTTTGGAAGAAAAACAGAACTTTCGGAAATGTATGAAACCCGTAAGTATATAAGAGACAAAAATTAAAAATGTAATACCAGCTCTGTCTATTCAAATAAATTCGTAATTGTAAACTGGAACATGATGCCATTGATGAGCACTGTGTATGCTCGTAAGAAAAATGCTATTCCTTAACCCTTTAGCGACAAATTTGTTTTTCTAGTTTCTACATTTAAGCTCACAAAGACCGTCTGTACACTGATGCAATGAAGCATGCTGAGAGCCAGGCAGCCAAAAGAACGACGCTGTAACATGCCGAAGCGTTCAAACCTAGTAGCAACCTCATATTGCTCACTGCTTAATTATTAGAACAATTCTCCCAAAGACCGTGAAAGGCGACCGAATAGTCCACTTGGTCGCTAAAGGGTTAAATGTTAGGGTACCTCCTAAACACTAGGCAGTTATGGCATAGAAATATGTGATACTTTTATTTTTGAGGACCTAGCTACCTTTATTTCTTTCCCCTTTTACTTCTCTGTGGAAGAGATCCCTCTTCCTCACCTTGTTCATGCACAATCGTTTTCATTTTTGTTATTTTTTTCGATAAGAAATGATTGCAATAGTTCTATGCGCTATTCCTTCTTTAAAGACATACAAAAATTCCTTAGTAACGCTTAGAACTTCTATATTTTCCGATATGTGTGGATGTTTCGTACCAGGCCTTCGAAATTGAACTCGTACCTCATTTTTCATCTAAACATTGGATGAAAAGATCACGGGAAAGGTTTCTTGTAATTTTTTCTGTGATTCTAAAAAAAACTAAATTTACGATAAAAACAAACACAAGAAAAAATTTTTGTTCACTTCGAAATTAAATTCTAACATCTTAATTAAACAACTAAGTAGTTAGTCTAATAACTAATGTATGCAGTTTGGTTTAAGCATTTTTCTCTCGTGTCGTACACCTCAGCACTGTCCTGCAGGATGTCTGCAAGTCTCGTTGACTTGCAGATATTCTGCATTCCCGCTACAAGCAATATCTATTGCAAAAATTCATCCTAGTTTAAACGTTAATTGTGTTATGAAATTCAATATTTAACTTTGTTTTTCTTGTTAACAATACGTATAGAAATTGTAACAACATTTTACGCTTCTTCCATCATTCTTCAATTTTCCGTATTTTCCGATACGAACGCTTTCTCACTGTGTTTATAGATTCTCAAATGTCATGTACGTATTATGCTTACATTTATAAGTTCCGTTGAAGGGTTTTCTTGTACTCACTGCTACTGTTGCGTGCTCCATGCACTGACTTTATTTTTTGTCCACAGTGCGGAAAGAGAACGAGGACATCCTGCAGAAGTGGCAAGCGAGCCCAACTTCAGAAAACGCTTCGACGTCACCGTCTCCTGACACCGTCGCCACGTCGACGTCGAACGCTACTCTGTTGGATATGACGTCGTTTTCCTCGTCGGAAATCGTGAGAACGTTAGCTTCTACGTCAAGAGGCAGGAAGCAACGTCACTCTGCCTCCAGCAGGAACAAATTAGTTTTATTGCTCACGGGTCAATCCTTGTCAAAATACGAGTACAAGAGAACAGGGCCTGGTCCCAAACTAGGCTTCCTAACTAGCCACGCTGGGGCCATCGATGAAGAGGCCTTGAGTGAGAAGCACTCTCAAGAAAATGCGTTTCGTGATAGACTCTCCTCAGAAAAATATTCGCTCCTCAGTAATAATAACTATAATAAAACAGGGTCTAGGCTTTCAAATTCATTGTTTGGAGAAAAACTATCTATTATTGAGAAGGAAGGGTTAAATCGTACCCCTAATCTTTACCGTAACAGCTCAGTGTCAAAAAATAATTAACATTTTCTTTATAAAGTATTAGAATTAGTTTAGTAAGGTGCTCCTCAAAGTGCCGGGTTCAGTGCGGACAAGTTCCTTAAATTATTGCTCATCTATTTTTTTATGTATCTATGATTTGCCGTTGTGTGAAAGAATTTCATGGATAGTGCAAAGGGTTCATTTTTTGCGTGAAAAGCGTACACGTTGTTACCCTTTTTGTGTAAATTGTGGACTTTTCTGAAGTCAGAATGTGTGTAAATTGAAAGTACAGTAAGTGCCAATAACTAATCTCTAATCCGAGATAATTCCGTGCTGTTCACAAGTGAAGCGGGAATCTGCGTCCAAACTTGTGTGAACATCAAGGGTGTTTTCACAATATGATCTGTTTGGATTTTTTCATGTTATGAGGATTTTTTGATGGCGCTGTAGTGGATGTTTGTGAGTCGGAGCTTATCGAGAGAAATCCTTGTAAGGCAGCGCAGTCGTGGTCTATAATAAGGAAAGGGAAAATAATTGAAAAGTTTTGACTTTCTTGTTCGGGTGTACATCCCTTCCCTGTTGCTTTTTAATCTGTGTAGCAAATGAGTGCGCCTTAGATTATCTACCCTAGTTCATCTAAGGAAGAGTTTTCCAGGAACGTTTGCGTTTCAGCTTTCATAATTTCTGGAATTTGGCCAATAAGCTACAACTTTAAAATCGGCGCTGGGAATTTTGTTTCAATAGAATTGTATTTAATACAAAATTTTATAACAATTATTTAGGAATATTGATTTTTTTTTAGGTGAGTTAAGTTCCAGTATAAAGAAATACTCTACTTGTTTTTTTTTCGGTTGTACCAAGTCAATATGTGCTTGGGTTGTTTCATTAAATCTTCGATGGCATTAAATTTCCAACGCTTTTTTACTTATGAAATGAACAAAAACCTGACGAGTTGAAAATTAGGCACGGCTATCTTCTTTTTGAGGTCCGTCAAAATTCTAGACTTTCTTTATTACAACCACTAAAGCACACAGTTCAAGGAGCAGTAATTTTTAATATTTAAAATATTTACTTTTTCATCTTTCAAAACTGGCATTTTTCTTTGCCGCTGGCAGTGGGATTTCGTACAAATGAGGAAGCCTATTCCTTACCAAGAATTTGTTCCAATTGCACTGCAATGCATTTTCATTAATTATTTATTTATCTTTATTACGTGGTGCACGTCCTTGACTGAAAGTAAAAAATGTTTTTAATTGGCACGTTAGATAGTTTGTTACTTCGTTAACGTGATCCTGCAAGAAAAGACACTTTGTAACCCAAGGAATGAAGTGTGCCAAATTCGGGCTTTTACAGGCCTATCTACTTCATTGCTTGTCGCATCTAATCAATCAAAGTTCTTTTGCGTGTCCTCAGATGCATGCAAGCCAATTTGCGATCGTAAGTGCTTACATAATACCCGATAAACATTACACTTGTCAATACGTTGGTACGCTCGTATTCGACCTAGGAATTAAACGCAGTTGATTGCTTTGTACATGATTTCCCTGTTAGGTGTCACGACCTCTCCATCCCTCATCTACCTAGTCATCACATAGTTCATTGTCGTGTCTGCTATCGATAGCATCATAGCGGCCACAAAAGGTAACTGTTCGAGGACATGGAGCTCTAAAATTCAACTATTTTTTGGTCTTCATAAAGGCGTCCTACGCTGCACTCAAGTTCTGCAAGTGGAGCACCACAACCCATACAGTAACGCAAAAGAAATTAAATTTCTTATCAAGTAGAAAAATTCATTCAACAGTTGAATATGATAACGAATTTCGTACTCCATGCCTTCCAGCAACGCTACTATGCGCTACAGGGAAAATACTGACGCTGCACTTTGCGGAGCACCGTGAAGTAGAAAACCCAGAAGAGTTGATTATGAGGACCCAACCTTGAGTACTTTAGCTTCACCTCTGATGTTACTCCTACGACTGCAACGAAAGTTCGACTTGCGCTGTAGTGTTTGGGGGAGGGATCTGTTTGTATTGTTTCTATAGTTGTTTAGGCGGGGTTAGATCTCCGAGTTGTTACTCTTCTCTTTCTTTCGATTACTAGTTAGAATATGTAGCCAAAAATTCATGCAGACCATGATAATGGCGATAAAAAATTTTTACGGCAATGGGCCGGTATTTTTTCTTCTAAAAGTGATGAGGTGACTTGAGACGTACGATGAAACTACGGTCATTACTTCAAGGAGCTCAGAACTGCACTTCTTGTCAGCCCAGTCACCAACCACAAGTATTTTGTCTTCCTATTCCTTGTAAAAACTTTGTCGCGGTGAAGTAGCATAGAAAGCATTTATAGAAGAATGGCGCAAACTGACGGGAGCCCCTGGTCTGTTTTTCATCACGTTAGATTTGTTTATTTCTAGCAGTTTCATTTGATGATTTATATTTTAGAGTTTTGCCGCCAACTAATTCCTCGCCAGCGATTTGATGGCGAACTAATGACCAGTTACACATGGCAGGATGATTGTTCGCCACTCATTTTCCTCCTCAACTATTTCTCACATACGCTTGAAATAAGTGCAATGTAAAAATAATGTTCATGCAGAAATGTACTTGCATTCTCACATTAATTTTGGGTTACAACAATTCGACCAGAGCTCGGTGGCTTATCTTTCTCATTGCCAAAGATATACAAGTCTTCGTTGAGTATTGGTGTGCAGGAGTGGGTGAGTCATGCCAATTCGTTTTAAAAAAAATGTCTTAAATTTTGGTTTAGTAGTGCCAAAATCGTCGCCTGATGCTCTCAAATTTTGGTTCCGGGTTAACTCTAGTGACCCAAGCAGGATACTGGAATTTGCGATTAACAGGATTAGGTTTAGGCATTGTCTGTAAAAACTTGTATTATATAAAGCATTTTTTATTTTATTTTTTTAATTGAACATGCATCATGACATTTATGTGATACTTGAATTGACCACTAGCGAAAAAATATCACTCGCTATATTGATACTTATAATTAGAGACTTGTTATTATATAAAGCATTTTTTATTGTTTTTTTAATTGAACATGCATCATGAGATTCATGTGATACTTGAATTGACCATTAACGAAAAAATATCGTTGGCTATATTGATGTTTGTAATTATTAAGTTAAATTATAAGTTCCTGTATGTGGAAGGAATCGAAGAATTCTAGCATTACTTATTTTTTTACGTCGGCATGTGGTTTTCCATACTTCTTGAAGCCGTGCACTCATTTCTTCAACTAAATACAGTTTTTATTGTTGGCTGGCATGCGTACACCCGGGCAAAAATAAGACTCCGGTTCCACTCTGCCGCCTTAACCCTTTAGCGACTAAAAGGACAATTCGGTCGTCTTTCACGGTCTTTGGGAGAATTGTTCTAATAATTAAACAGTGAGCAATATGAGGTTGCTACTAGGTTGGAACGCGGCGGCATGTTACAGCGTCGTTCTTTTGGCTGCCTGGCTCTCAGCGTGTTTCATTGCATCAGTGTACAGACGGTCTTTGTGAGCTTAGACGTAGAAACTAGAAAAACAAATTGGTCGCTAAAGGGTTAATTGGCGTCTGAGTAACTCTACAGCATTTCTTGTACTTTGAAGGGAGCAATAAAGTCTAGGCGCACGTATTTTACCTGCTCTTTGCATTAATACATAAGAAAGTTTTATAGCTTTTTATCGTCTTCATATTCATCGATTTTTCAGTCTTAGATCACTTTTGTTAGTGAAAGATATGAAGAAAAAAAATTCTGTCATTGTTGTTCCGTGCCCTGCTGAACATCAGTGAATTATTATGAATAGAATTGATGGTGAACAAAAATGGAAATTTTTACTCAAATTGGCTATTATTATTTATTAATACCATAACTTCAGCATCTCTCTTTGTAAGTCAAAAATGCTTGTAATCTTCGTCAATCTGCATTTCAAATTTTTAAATTTCTACCTGAAATTAACTCAAACCCATTAGATTTTTTTTAGAATAAATTACGATTATCTTCCGTTTTATTTTTGGTATCCACCTGTTGAGAGAAGAGCTCAATTTGTGATAACATTACCTATTAATTTCTTGAATAAAATATGACTTACTGTAATAACTTGTGATGATTTGCTTGGTGCTCTCCATCATGTGACTTGATAACTACGAACTCTAGTTCGTGTTCAAGTCTACTTATCCTGTTTATTTAAACTTGTACTATTTATTTAAACTTGTACTCGATACTGGACATGCGATCAAACTGTGTCTTCAGTCACACTCAAAAACTGCTCTGTCAGCCACAGCTTGCCAGATCATGTGTTTGCTGTGCAGTGTTTTATAGAATTAAATGCTGCTTGTTAGCTCCTGAAATTCATCTCTAAAATTTGGAGATGGGGTTTTTCAGTTTGATCGAACTGCTATGAACGAGAGTTTTTTAAATTTAGGCCGTGTTGTATTGAATTTCATGTTATTTTTCATATCTTGGCTTCTTGCCTGTTCCCCAGGCAAATAGAAAAACCGCTAAAGGAATTACACCTAAACTAACTTTGAAAACGTAGTTCTCTTTTCAGATAAATGGGATTACAGAACTCGTTTCGAGAGGTCTATGCTAATAGTGTCTATCCTCATTTATTTACCCTGGGACAGTTACGTACCACAGGCACAACCATAGCTGCTGAGGTAACGTAAACAATGCTTGTTTATAAACTAGATTGCGAGTTTAATTTTGTCGTGAAGTAACCTTTACTTTCTGTTCCCTTGTGCATTATTTGCGTATAGGAGACCTGCGCATTAAATAATTTCCTATTTCACGAGTTACTTCAATGCTCTATTCTTTTATCTTTAAATTTTCTTTCCGATTAGATACACTGTCGCTACTGCAGTGTTCTTTGCGCAGCGCCGGTGGTGAAACCCTGCGTATAAATCATTCATTCTTCGATTTTAAGCGTAAATTTTGTGTTCAAAAGTCAAGTTTAAATATTACTCTTTGTGGTCGGTAACAGTTGATGACCAGTCGGGAAGATATTTTGGTGTTCATGTTCCGGTAAATATTTGGGAAATTATTTTGATATCTTAGTTCCTCGTTCCTTTTTTAAAGTATAATGTATAGCTTTGAAATTATAGTGCATAAGTTAAATGCGTACACTTTTTCCCCTCTACATCAATTGTTTCCGACCAGATGGAGTATTTATTAAGTGTAACTTTAAAACTGTGGTGTACAGACTAAATGTAAAATTCAGATATTAGTAACCCAGTAGATTGAGCTCCTCTGTTCCATGACATGGGCAAACATGAAAAATGTAAAAGGATTGTCTGTTAGTGCTTGCAGCGATTCCCTGTTGTATTATTAATAAATTTTTATAGCAGAGTATTAGTTACTACTTCCAGATTTTATCCACTCTAGCTGGCTCTAGACAGTTAACTTGATACTATTGTATTCAAATATTACGAGTACTCACTTGGTATGCTAGAAAATTTTTCGATTTGCCTCCATTTAGCCTGACAGGTAAATAATTAGGCGCACGAATGGCTCTAAATGTCCGCCTTCCAGTCGAACATATTCCTGACCGTGGTTTGGGTCATCCTTGAGGTTGCCCTTGAGATTTCCTCGAGTTATCCTTGATATCCTTGGTATCCTTGAGACTTCAAGAAGGAACTCTAAAGAGTTCAGGTGATGCAGCTTAGGTACAGTGACTCTGTAGATTTGCGGCTGATGGCACGCACTTGAAATTTTAACGAAGGAAGCCCGTGTGAAATTCGTCACGGAGTTGGTCTCTGTATCGTCGTTTGGATTGTTTCTCTTCGAGTATCTGAGGAGCGAAAAAATCTTGTAAAGTGAAATAAGAAAATTTGCGAAGCCTTCCACTTGTTCGCACAATTGTATTGTGAATTGTGAAGAGGATTATACAATGTATGTGCATAAGTCGTGAATTTCCAGTTAGGTGTTTTATCAAAAGTATTATTGAAAAATTGTGTTCAAATTCCACTCCCTTCTTTTCTTACGATGAAATATTTTGTGATTGTTGGGCCGACTGAAGAAGCTGCTTGTGTGGAAATATATTAATTTTTCCTCCATTTAGATATCTGTTACTTTAATGAAGGAATGGGCACACTACTCTAGGGAAACCACAGTAGCTGATAATAAATTTCGTTGGATCTTTGAAGTATCACTTGTCCCCTGCGTATCAAAGTGTGTTAGATTACTAGAAACCACTAAAACGGTGAAAAAGCTGTTTGAGGATTTATGTACTTCCTCAATTTTCAGCAGGTTTCATCCATTTGTTTCTATGCCTTCCTTTTCGTGTGTTCTACTATGTAAAATCTTGGCGTTCTATCATTGTGACTGGTGGACGTGGATACTATATCACCTAACCTATTATTAAAATTCACAGTTTTTTCTATGAAGATGCATCCAACGCAGAAGCCAAATAATACTACATACATCATTAGTTGTTTGGGCGCTAGCTATCAAATCAAGCAATCACCATCAAGCACTAGTCATCAAGCACTAGTCATCAGGCACTAGTCATCAAGTACTGGCCATCAGGCACTAGTCATCAAGTACTGGCCATCAAGCACTGGTCATCAGGCACAAGTCATCAGGCACTAGTCATCAAGTACTGGCCACTAAGCACAAGTCATCAAGTACTGGCCACTAAGCACAAATCATAAATCTCCTGGCGATTAACTTCAATTTGGTGTCACCAAAAGTCATTGGAAGTTCAGACAGCAGCAAGCAGTCTCCGTTACTCAAGGAATCCAGAAGTCAACAACACTGAACTGCAACGAAATTTCAAAATTGGCCTTCGTTAAAATCAGTTGCAGCAAATCGTTGTGAGTAAATTATTGTATCCACGTTGTTCTATTTTCAATATCGTCTCGCAACAATGAATTGAATAAAGTTTTTTAATCATTATGCTTCAACGAGAACAGGTTCTAATATCGGTAATTTTTCGATTGCTCAACATAATTCTCGATTGGACTTTTCAGTTTGAATAAATTTGAAGAACTTTGGTTCTTATGTAGAATGTTTCGTTCGACAATTCATGAGTATTTATGCATCGATATTTGTAACCGACGTATTTATAAACAAACGGAGTATGTTCCATTCACATTTGTTTATATCAATTATTCCATTTCCAAAAAAAAATTGAGATACACTTCATGTGTGTCAACATTTCATGATCAGTAATCCTGAACTGCAAAAATTTGATTTTTCATTGCAGGATCAAAATATTCGTACATTCCGACCAAGTACAACAGTCATCAACGACCCCCTGTATTTTTCAATCTGCCGGTGGTTTGTAAAAAAATTAATTTTCTAAGTACCGATTACGCCTCTGTTGAAATCCCTATTTTATTTTACTAACGCAAACTTAGTTTTCATCCAGTTACAATTTTTTTGAGCGAATCCTTGAAATTGTGTATTAAAAAGTATGGCATGAATTATACGCTGTCCAATTTCCGAAAATCTCTTGCCTTTGATCACAATTATTTGTAACATTTTCAGAGTGAATACATTGAGATATTCCCATATCTGTGCCCTGCCATAGGAGGTTCATAATTCCATACAGTATTAAATTTCATACATTTTGTGTATGAGCCAGCTGAAAACCCTTCGTCAAAATTTGTTTAATATGAACCACTTCGGAATGTGGACTTCTATCGGAATACAGGGTGTGGTTGACGATGGGGAGGATGGTGGAGTTGACTGTAGCAGAAATTTGTTTAATATTAACCACTTCGGAATGTGGACTTCTATCGGAATACAGGGTGTGGTTGACGATGGGGAGGATGGTGGAGTTGACTGTAGCAGAAAAATTCCTTCACTTTTCGAATTCTGGCTTTTGTTGGAATATGAAGAACAAGATAGTGTAAAGCCCCCACATCCTCCTCGTGATATTTGCCTCATTTTTTTGTTATTTATTCTAGAAAGAAGGCATGCGTTGAACGCTTTGCTAGTCTATGTGAAAGGAAAAGTAGAAGCAATTGTCCCACGCCTGACGTACCCAGTGGATTTAGTTTTCTGTGAGATAACCTGCCCGCAGATGCTGTTAAAATCTGTTGTGGGTTCAAATTTGTTGTCAAGGAGGTTACGTTTTATCATCTTATTGCAGTTTTTATTGAGAGAGTGATCAATGCTAGTGATTAAAGGGGTCCTATATAGCTCGTGCATTCTTGTCCGCGTGTCATCCTGTTTTATCTTTGTTTTTCAGGGCGTGGGTGTCTCTATATCTTCAAATGCAATCTTCAATGTGAGCATTTCAATTTTAAATTCAATTTCAGGGACACTCTGTGCTTTTTGAAGGAAAAATCAGAGTTAAAACACCTTTTATTGTGCTCTTTTTACGCGGTTATGAAGTTGTCGTCGAGCGTCTCGGTGCAGATGTTCGTTGAGTGGAAATGATGGTTGGAGCCTAAATTTAACCGTAATATTCATGGCATCTTTGTTGCAAACCCCGATTTTTCACAGTGATGATACTGATGCTACTTTTCAGTGTACCCAGCGATGCTCTTGTATCCTACACTCCACGGCTGCTACTCTTTATGAGAGTATATTTCTATTTACAAGTATTCAGTACGTCTCCCACTTCTTCGTATATTTCTATTTGCTCCAATATTCAGAATTTTAGTTATTGATCTCCCTCTAGCTCTTTAAATCCTGCGTAATAATAAAATCATACGTCATCAGATTTCATCGTCTGTAACGAATTACTGATTTGTCTGTACATGCCAGTCTTCATAATTCATGGTCACGGTATTACTGTGTTTAAACATCCATTCTCAAGTCTCCTTGAATTAACTTCTGTGCAATTTTTAGCTCTATTGCGACTCTCATTCTGTTTCACTCTTTCACTCTAAAGAATCGTAATTTCATCAATTAATTTTCGACGCTTTCTCTTCATGTCGTTAAGCAGTTCTGAGGCGCATGTTTTCAATTTAAAACGCTGGAAGAATTCATATTGAGACTTGATTTTCAGCGAGCGAGTTAGGTAGAATTTTTTGTCGAAGGTGCCCTGTCGTTTGTATATCTGCTGAAGTAAGTAAATCTAAGAAACTACGAGTTTATTCTTCTCTACCAAATTTGGATGTGAACTGAGAACTGTCGCGTAGATTAAGAACTGGGAAATGGACGCTGTAATCGAAATGGAAGATTTAAGTAACGTGATGTTAACTTGTTGAAAGCTGTTTTTTCTGGACGCCAAAATTTAGCCTTTATATTTCGTAACTCTGACTGCGTTTCTTAAAATAAAACAGGATCCATTAGCTTGAGGTTTAGGAGTGAGCACTGTGGGCTGACGAAAGCCACTTTTATTCAGGGCTGAAAAAATGTTGATTGGTGATGCCACTTTATTAGTAGTCTATAAGTAGTACCTGGAATGTTAGATACCATAACAATAGGTAACGAAAAGGGTCTAAATAGAAAGGAAAGAACAAATATTTGAAGTAGTTTTAAGGTTTTACTATGAAGTTATATTAGGCAGGAAGGTATATTTAAACACAGTAAAGACTGATAATGAATTTATCTTTAATTCATACAGAGTAATTAAGTAGAGTGTCAATGAAGATGATATAACTTTAACAGGTTGTTAAAACATACGATAAAAATCACAAATTACTAAGCTTATCAAAGTTGTGTACGTTGTGAAAACATACCAATCACTATCATCAGTCGAGGTCTTCCTTGTGTTCCGTGTCCATCATCAATTTGTATTACTAGTCACGTCTCAGTATAATTTTTATGGTAATTAATCATTGGTTCACAAATTCATAGGCTCATAAATAACGTAAACCTTTAGAAAGCAGCGTGCTATGAAGCAATGATTGAAACTGAATCAATTCTACACTTTTATGCGTTTTATCTTTCATCCGTCTTTAATCGTGGTGCCCGTGCGTGATTGAGGTACATGTACGTGACTGAAATGTCTGTGCCTGATTAAGGTAAGTATACGTGATTGATATCTTAACTTTAGGTGGCATAGGACTTGGGGAGCAGTCCAAGAATGGGCCAAACGACCGATTTCTATCGCCATATTCTGTTTCATTTTATACTAGTTATATTAAGTACGATGATATAAGCTCCTAATATTAGGTTGCATAGAAGGTAGTTGAGCTGTGAACCATGAACTATGATAGGAAAATGATGCAATGCAATACTACGACGTTGTCTTTAGCTTTGTTAATGAGAGATTACTTTTTTTAATTGGTTATTTAGTGCTTGTACATCATACCCAGTCAACTCTTCGTCAGGGCCTTCTTTGCTTTAGAATAACGAAGCCCTAACGCCAATGTTTTTTAATTTTTCTCTATTTTTGTTGATTATAATATGTTTGACTATGCCAACTTCAATCATTTCAAAAACCAGGAGGGGCTTTAAAAATTTATTGAATAAACACGCTGCAGAAAAAGCTACAATGTTTTTAAGGCAAAATAATACATGTTGAAGAACAAAATTCACATTTGTTGTTTCTGAGTCAATCTTACTAAATGAGATAAGAGCATGTGTCAATCAACTGAACTCTAACGCAGATTCCGATCTTCGTCTTCTTATCTCAATGTGCGTTGTACGTAGATTATGATCCGGCAATTAGTATTTATGTGATATTAATTCAATTTAAACTTATTTATTCATTATTCAATGACTTTCAGCCAAATCTGGAGTAAGCTTTTTCTTTTTATTGGGTAACAGTTTTCAAATGAGTTTTTATTGTGATTGTAGCAATCACAAGTGCTTAACCTATGCGAGTTTTAGATCCTGGAATTTAAGTGCTCAAGTGACTGCTCTATAAGCAATGAAAAAGCAGTTTAATCTGATATTTCCATAAGCTTTTCGAAAGAAACTCGTAGTAAGCTGATGAAATAAGGGAGCCATCCCCTTCACAAGTACTGGTTTACAGTACTGAACAGTCTCCCAAGAAATTTTTTGGAAGAAAAAATATAGTTGCTCCCATACTATTATGTAACAGGTCCATAAAAAATCGAGATAAGCTATAGTTAGTGTCTTCAATGTTTTGAAAGAAATCCCATTACTGATAACATCTGTATCTCGACCAGTTTTTTCTAAACATTTAATCAGGAAAAATATAAACATGAATAACAATGCATAGTTTTTTTATTTATCTACAAGTCGTATCTAGCGTTTCTTCATACTATTAATGAACTCAGAAATTAAATATTTGGTTACCTATTTATACTAATAGTTTTTAAGGAATCCATCTTCCCGTCCGATTGAAAGTCCTTGTCGCGGACGTGCAGTATGTTGTAGGACAGATTTTCCTAAGGAATCGTCTGCTATTGTCTATTGAGCTATTTGCTGGTGACATTTGACGCCCTTATATCGAAGTAGTTGTGCAGTATAGAAGTCAATAGTTAAATTACCGTGTTTAAATGGCTGTGGGAGCTTTTGGCCGTATCATACTATCTCTTAAAAGAAAATGTAGTGCTCATTATCAGCTGCTGACGAAGATTAGACCACTGTTTACATCGCAGATCTCGCGGCACTACAGTGTCAGTTCTACCACGACGAAGGTTGGTGGTAACGTGTGCTGCTCTTCAATTCGTGGCTCTATTCGTTCAAGTTTCTCAACTGCTATAAATTCTGGAATCATGAGCTCACCAAAACAAATTTGCATCGTTGGTTCAGGAAATTGGTAAGCAAGTGACATGTGCGGGCCCTATTGTATTGAATGAATTTGGTCAGTTCATGTAGATTTTAGTAATACAGAGCATGGAAAGAAGTTTCATAATTGTCAAGAGTATGTCGTCAGTGAAGTAGTAAAACTTGCAGTGTTTTAAAATGATCAGATTTTGTTGTAGTAAAGATGAACAGATGTTACTGTGTGTGTAGAGTTTGATCACTATTTTATTTTTTTAATTTTTATTTGTGTAAAGGCTAATATTGATTTCAGGGCTTAATAAATTTTCATGTTTAATATTATTCAACTTTACATTTACTTTATAAATTATTATTAATTTTAGTTATCAAGGGTTGAATTATTTAAAGTAAGCTGTGTTGAAGATAAGTGCTAAAACTGTCTAAAAGTACAATGTGAATTTAATTTAATTATAGCTCTAGTATTTCATTTCATATGGTCATTTTGGAATATAAAATGTCTTGGTTGTTCACTTATTATGAGTAAATGTTTTTATCAGAATCTGATTGGTGTTTTATGTGTGTCTGCTCTCCATTTGAGCTCAATAAGCTGTACTTATCAATGCTTGCATCTTCTTTGAAAGATTGGTGTAACATATTGTTAGTTTAATATTAATGATTTTCTATGGGTTAAATACAGAAGTGAACTAGGTGAGCAATGTGATTTTCCTATGATAACTAGACTGGCTCAATATGTCAACACTTGTATTAATGAGTTGTCTTCTGTCGTCAGGGCTTGAACAGAAAGTTGTTTGGATTAAGAAATTTACTGATGCAATGTCTGCTTAAACTAAAATCTAGAAAATTTAGTTGTATGCTTGCCTTTGAATGAAGTAACTTGCCTGACAGGTATTCTAATTCCATGCTATAAAAGCATTGAATTAATGTTTGCGCTAAGATTTTTTTAGCTCCTCCCCAAAGCTATTGGTATGTTAATGCAGTTTTTGGAACATATTGAATAAAATTAGTTAAATGTAAATAAACCTTAATTAGAATAAATTACTTCTATGCCTTTAGAGATTGTATTTGGTTGTCATTTTTTTTTAGAATATATTCATGAATGTAGATGTTACCAATCCCATAATTACCTAATTACTTATTAAATAGGTAAAATCAAATCCTATTGCATGTTGTTTCCCATAACCGGTTTGTTTATTATTTATGCTTCTTGAACAGGGGTTCAGCCATTGCAAAAATTGTTGGAGGCAATGTGAGACAACTAGAAAATTTCTCAAATGAGGTGCGGATGTATGTATACGAAGAAGAAGTAAATGGCCGCAAACTAACAGAAATTATCAACTCCGACCATGAAAATGTGAAGTACCTCCCTGGCCACAAGCTTCCAGAAAATGTTGTAAGTAAATCTTCATTTACAATAACTGGGTGAATATAACATATTTTAATTAAATATTCCCAGGTAATTACTTGGTGAGTGTCCCTTGTTTTAATTTTTCCAGAAAATGTTGTCAGTCAATATTTTCAGAGAATTTGACCTTCAAAGTCACTTATTTCAATTCCTGCTTATAATTAATGATTGGTCTCTCATTAGGTGCTAGCACAAAAATTTCAAAATATAAATTTTGCTAGAATGTAGCATCTTTAATGCATAACTGAATGGCTTCAACTTTCCAATTGATAGCCTGTATCATGATTGGGTTGTCCTAAAATTATGATTGGGTTGTCCTAAAATTATGATTGGGTTATCCTAAAATTATGATTGGGTTGTCCTAAAATTATGATTGGGTTGTCCTAAAATTATGATTGCCTCACCATCTCTCAAGATGTCTGAAATTCTATGCTTGCTTGTATCTTCCTAATAAATTTCTCTGATAATCCATTGGAGAATCAGCAGTGCTTGTCATAACATTGTTGAGTATGTATAATTTTGGAGCTGAGTAACCTTGAGTTTTTTCTTCATCATTGTCTCTCTCATTGGGTGCCCAACACTTGTAAGCTGTATGAGATAAGCACCTGAAGTAAATGTTAAAATTGCCACGTATGATAAAATATGGATCACACTTAGTGGTAGGTCAAAGAGGTTTCTGTATACAAAAAAGTTGTTACTAAGCAAAATTTCTGCAATGCCTAATGTATTTCTTAATATTCAGATTTTGTTCACTTGACTTTTGCTTTTTGTGTTTCACCAAAAAAAGCATGCTTTTAGTGTACTGTGCAATTTTAAATTGCAAAAAAAGATAGAACGGTATAAATAACTTGTTTCTGTCCAAAGAGATGGGTTCAAATATAAAGCCACTGGTTGTGTTCTGCTGTATATGACCTCATAATTTACTAAACAAATACTAGTTCTGGCATTCTAGATATGCCATAGAAAGCTCCCAATTTTATTCACATATAATTTAAAACCAATGCATGAGCTTTATTCTTCAAGGTAAGATAACATAAAAATATTGAGTTAGTGAGCTGATGATCCTGATTACCTATGTTAATTATCAGCTATTATTGCTATTTGTTCATAGGATCGTAGTCACTCTCCTTAATCCAACTACTGTATACCAGCCTATGTCCTTATCTCACCATCGTATACTACTTATCACATCATTAAGTATTGATGCTTCTTGTTACGTATTGCGTGGCTAGTGAAACTGCATAAACTTTTTGTCTAATTTTTGCAGTTGCCAAAACTTTTATTCCTGCATTGGTTGGTCTCGTTCGTGTGCTGAGCAGCTCCATGATGATGATATTCTCGTAGTTGCTGATTTTTTGGGTAGTTTATTACTTGCTATCATTTTCACTTGACTGTTCTAAACAGCTTGCTTAACTTTTTTCTGTGTGTGGGGAAAATTTCCTGTATGTTATGAATGCTGTTTCGTTGTCTGAATGGCCCTATGTTAACCCTTTCAGTCCTGACGGCATCTCTGGTAGCCGCAGTGATTTTTCGCCTATTAAGATGCAGAGCAACACGTGTGTCTGTGCAAACGCTGGTAAGGCAGTGCAAGCTACAGTTTGATCAGGACAATGCAGTGACCGTAAAACATCACAAAGCATCTTATTTTAAATTTGATGATAAATATGTTGAAAAGGTTTTGATATTTGCATCATAGTACCGAAAGGGTTAATTTGAGTGGAGATTTATTTCAATTTTAAGAGTAGAAATAAAGTTCAGCTTTGATTCACCATCACAATTTGCAAAATAGCGCGCATAAACGTAACTCGTGTATATATTCCTTTATTAAAGATTTTAACTGTAGAGTTTAGTCGTCTCGTGTAAATCTAGCAAGCGTGTTGCCAAGCAGCGAGTGCATGAGGGCTCACACAAGACAGGGACTGTGTGTCGGTTCAATGAGGCTCAGTACTGAACTGTACCCAGTATTAGTGCACTTAATGCACAGTCTACGCGAATAAGAGACCGTACATTTGTATCTACACTAGCTCTTGAGGACTAAAATTTTCCTTTACTAATTTATACGCCTTCAATTACATATCGTCGCTTGTATTCGTGTAGGCTAGGTAAGTAGGAGTTGGTAGGCAACGTAGATTAAGATTCTTAAAAATATCCCTCGTGAATATTTTATTGAAATCGTCGTCTCTGTGGAGCGTTGGTAAAATTGTTGCGAAGGAAGTGATCATGTAAGAAAGTTGATCGTGTTCAGCCAACCAACACTTGAGTGAACGTATGCTTGGATAAGTTTCAAGAAATGTACAAGAATCTTAAGAAATCATGCGCAATGTAGGATCGATGCATAACGAAAGCACGATGTCAGTAACACTGTGCTGTTTCGCTGCTGCAAGGTTACCTCCATTTCATTTCTGTGAGAACAAGCTAGTCCTGCAGCACGCACATGCCAGGGGACATCAACCACAAAGAAACCCTGAAGTTCAGTTACACCACACAGCCCATCAACCTTGGTTCTGCTGCTGAACTGCGTCTCATAGCAGACTGCACCTTCAGCTGCTGTTGCTGCTCATAATAACTACGGTGGTTATTCTTCCTGCAAGTCATGGCGGTAACACTTGTGACTCCACAGGTGGTTGCTGCAGAACAGCTGAATCCCAGTCCCAACACTAGCTGGAAAATTTCGTTGTTGGACACAACTATTCTGGTTAACTGTCAGTGTACGTACCGTAACTCTTGGTACTGCTACCACGGCGACGGTATTGAGAAGCACCACTGATAGACAGGGGATTGAAGGGAAGAGTATAATGACACAAAGTTTCAGATGATCGACTTTTCATTAACAGAAGATGTTCCCTCTCTCATCAGGGTGTAAGGTTTCTGTGGTCGAGTGGTTATCACATCGGGCAATCGTCATGAAGTTTGTCGTATTTTGCTTTCGTATTTTCTAGATATTGGTGCACTGGAATGGACTTAACTTAGAGGGAATTGAATGAACTTGTCTTTGCGTCATGATCATTAAGCATGCTAATTACTTCTGGTTACGTTTGACGGATATAAAAATCTTCTTTCAAAGTAAGTAAATAAGTTACACTGTGGAAGAAAGACAGTTTGACTAAATCAAACGAAATCAGTTGTGAAGCAACTTTTTTATTTTTATACTTTGAAGTTGGCTTTGCTTCGTTCTTGCTCTTTAACTTTGTTCAGTTCACGTGCATTTTCTCCTTACATTCCGCGGTCCTGCACTTATTGTGCATCTCCATTGGTCTCGCCTGTTTCAGCTAAAATGTTCTTGTCATTTTGCTTTGGCAGAAGCAGACTGTCATTGTGCCTACTACCCACTGCTATGTTCTTTTCTAAGTTTCATTACTTGTTTCGTTCTCGGATTGGAAACTAAACAAACTGAACGTAATTCAATTTGAATTCGTTCTCCTCCATGTTAGCTTACGGAAAAAAGTTATTTCTATCACAGAGTAACGTAAAATTTTCAGGAGATTCTCTTTGTGTTTCAACATTAAAGCATCTGTTGTTTAATGATGTTTTGTATGTATTCGTTGGTGACTGCGAGTATGCCTCGTATTTTGATGCCTTGACATATGTGTAAATAGCATGCTTTTAAACTTTTCATGTTCTTTTCCATTGGAGAGTAATTGATTGATGGAAATTAAATTGCTATTAGGATCTACGTGAGTTTAGTGCGAGTACATCTTGCAGTAAGAATTACGTACACGATCGTCGAGATGAGAAGTTGAATGTTGGCACAAAGTTGGTATCAGGCGTACGGTAGATATATACAAACACACACACGCATGTACGTCGCCTGCAGTGTCAATGCTTGGTATGTAAGCCAAGATGTACGTTGAATTTATGTGTGCATGTTTGCAATCCGGCGCACACGTTCTCTGTTACCTCGTGGACGCACAACTGTAAACTCAATTTTTGCTGCTTGTTTTGAGCCCTCTGCTTGGCCAACCTGGACGCTGAAACAAGATCTGTTGTACAAGTAAGCCTTAAGTGCTCGGAGAACGCATTAGTTCGGAGTCTCGTGTTTCAGGAATAGTGGTAAGTTTGCCTAATAACTTTACAACGCAATGCTTTCTACTTTGACATTTGTTCCAACTTTTCGGCATCTCCCTGTTTTTATGGGGAAAAACATTACAAAGCCTAACTCTGTTAGTTACAGCTTCAATTGTATTGCTGTTCTTGAATACAACAACTGCTATTTGATCACATCACTCATTTTATTTCCTAGCACAGCAGCTGTAGGAAAACCTGTTAATTCTTGCTGTTTTTATTTTTAACTGAATACGAGTACCTTAATGAATGTGTGTATCGGAATTTCTTGCTGCCGTGTATCTCAAATTAAATTAGAGGTTATCGATTATAGGGAAGGCGCGTCTTTGGTGGACAGCATGCCGTGATACTCGTGTCACGCCCTGCATCTCTGTTCAGAACAGTGTAACTTTTTTTGTATTAATCACAGTTGCAAATCCTCTGTTTTGTAGCTTGTTATTTAATTTTCCCTTTCAATGATCATAGATGATTGACCTCCGTCCCCTTTGAATGTATAAATCTTAGCTAAGTTTTTGTTTATGAAGCTCCGCTTTAGTACAGGCGGGTGCCACCACCAACTGAAAGGACTGGAATGATCCACCGAGTGTCAGGTTTAATTGTCAGGGAAGAACCTCCATGGTCTTGCTGTGAAGCAACTTTTTGAAAAGCTACGTCCTGGTAACAGAGCCCTGTCCTGGACCTCGTCGTACAATTGCGACTCAAAACAGCTTTATAATCATTATTCTGTGCATAGAATATGCCAGTTGATACTTCCGCCTATTATACTTTGCGCAGAACATTGCTTGATTGATTTACTTAATAACATTTCCTCCTTGTCTGCTCATGGTAGGGTCTAAATCAATGATGGTGTGTATGGAAAGTTTTCTCATTCTAATCTTGCAGGCGTAGAGATGCTGGCTCACGTAGTACAGGTACTCCCTAGATCGCAGTGCACACGACGACAGGTAAACCTGTTGTTGTGTCAGTGAGGGAGGAATCCTTGTGCTCTTTTTGACCTTGACAGTTTGTTGCACGACCCGAGGCTCATTTGCCTGTAACTGCGTTCTTTACTATGATAAGTACGTACTTATTTGTCTAGAGTCTATGATAAGCAATCGGCCGATATGAACCATCTATTTAATCTCCTCTTGTGCGTCAGTTTAACTGGTACGATATTCTGCTTTTTAGTTAAATCGGGACGATTTTCCTGCAACCATTTCATTAAGCCTTTTTAAATGAACATTTCTCTAATGCAATTAAATTATGTATATACATTTTTGGAAACTAATTATTTAACATAATTATATGATACATAATAAATCACACTCAATAATCCCAGTGTTAGGACACTTAAAACGTACTCTCACATTCTAATTTCATACGAATGAAGCCGAGAGTTTTATTTTTCTACAATGAATTAATTTAGAACCAGGTCCCTATACAGTACAAGTTTCTTTTGTATTAATTTTATTCAGTGTTTATTTCATGATACCCAAGGGAAATCACATCAAGTTTCAAAAGTTAAATCGAACTATTTTTGTTAACTTGATCGTACGAGGAATAATAATGTCATCATTACGGTAGGCTGCTTGGTGGATAAGTTCACTCATTTATTGGACTTCGTCGTGATAGTACTTCTCATGAGTCGCATCGGGAGTTTATCAGTGACTTGAGTGCCAGATAATGCAATGATGAGACCATTCTGTTGCCCTTCCCAACATCGTCCCGTGATGAACCCTGCAGGACACAACCCCGCACGGCAAGGCGTTTTCAAATAATTAGAATAGAATAGAATGAGGCTATAGGAACGAACCTTCTGGCCCATTCTTGGGTCCGATAATTACTTCGATAATTATTCGGTTGTTTTACCCAAGTCCCATGCCGTATTTCTAGCCGCGTCAACCATGTCGGCAGCGGGATTCGAACCCGGGTCTTTCCGCTCGCAAGCAGATTCGCTCACCAGTCGACCAAGCTGGTGATAATTACTTACATTCTCCATATTTTTTCTTTTTTAGCTCCAGTTTAGCTGAGTGTGAAATAAGATTGAGCTATTTCTTGGAAGGCCTTTGTTCGTGAACTGCATTTCCAGCGATGTTTGCTGAAAATGCAGATTAGTAAGCCTTCGTTCTGCTGTAAATGTATATCAGTTGAATGCACCGAAGACGATTTTGTTTGTTGCTATAATGAAATAAAACTTGTAAAATGGGAAAAAATAGTAAAACCTTTGAATGCATTTTATGCAGCTTAGTTTAACCAGTGTTGTCTTGCATAGGGATTAAGATATGTTTTTTGCCTTGAAGATATGAAATAGTATTTTCGTAAGTGGGTTTCGAATATGCGTACGAATAGCTCAGCACAAACTAATTTAGTTAGTTCGAAATTTATGTTTCTCATAGTTATCACAATTAACAAAAATTGTTTTCATATTTTGTGATGAATGTTTTCATTTAGAAATTTTCCCTGGAAAGTAGAACCGTCGTTCATGCGTGAGGAATGCCCTACACACACCACTCTGCGTGAAGATTGGCTTGACTGGACGTATTTTTAGACAGTCATTGAACGCCAAAGACTCTGTATTACGCGATGGAACTGGTTTACTGGATCCTAACCTTGATTACGCTCTTGTAGCTCGCCTCCACTTCATTCTTCCCCTGACTGAAAGAAACACTCGCATCAGCTGTATGTGTCTGAGGAATTAATTGCTTGACGTAACTGACTGTGTGCAGAGTATCTAAGATACGGCCTCAAATTTAAGATACAGTTCAACATTCCTTTTTTTCCTCTTGTTTACGCTTGATGTAATCGCGTCATTTTCTCGACTTGTTTTTTCTCATGCCGTTACTACGCGAGTCGTTGGCGATGATACGCTTTAACTTGCTTCTTAGCCATGAGTGACCGCTTCACTTGAGCTTGATTTCTACATTTTCTCTCTTCTTACCGCTGTTTCACTTCGTTAGTATGAGTTTTTTTTTTTGATGAAAAACGATTGCATTTTTTCAATTTAATTTCATGTTCAGTGATATCTTTTTGACGTGGGATCTATAGTCATCTGGTATTGCCTCATCGTAATGCGTGCAGTTTTTGCCCGTCTGCTAAAGACAACACGACACTACCTTGTTCTGTTAAAGTACTCTAACATTGGATCGAACTCGCTCAATTTTTTTCTCGACGTAACATTCAAAAGACTGCATTTAATTCCTTTGACGAACAGTGCATAAAATTCCTTCAATTGCATCTGAGGGCTTAAGATGTACTTAAGCTTAGACGTTTGTTCCCAAAATAGCTGTGGTAAGACACAATTGCCTGCCGTATTTAGTGCCGACCTTGAATCCATCAAGTCTTTCAATCGAGCTGTTTCTTGCTGGGTAGGTGGGTAGGTTCTACGCATCCGTTTGTGCAATGCCTCATCTTTGTTTATATTAATATACAACATGTAGGTATATGAATGTACAAGATGTGTATAGTGTATACACTGAATACGTACAAAAAACGTTCGTTTCAAGGTTATGTCGCACAGATACATAGTGGCCACATCTCTTAGGGAATTGGATTCGAGAGGAAAAATAAAATCTAACTTAACTATTCCTTCCCTCTCGAAGTAGAGGGTGCAAATCAAAATTCTATGAAGAAATGTTACAAATGTATTTTAAAATGTAAGTAAATTGGGCCTGAATAGGAATTGTCGTTCCCTGCATCGCTTCTATTGACCTACACAACATTTTGTAAGAAAATCGTTCCAGTGGCAAGTTTAAGTGACCTTCTAGTAAAAGAAAAGCTAAATTCGGAAATTGTAGGTGTTATTTTTATGTGAAATTTGCTTGTGGAAGAGTTTGTTTTCAGCTGTTGTGAAAATAGCACTGAAGCTCTGCCGAATGCCGGCAAACTCATGGTGTCTTTCAATGGGAACTTGATTTGTATTGCGGTCTGCTGGTGCTGTGATTTAAACTATACTGAAACATTCATTTTGTCCTCATGAGCTTTTTTATTAGAATGGTTTCTAAATGTCCGGTAAGCTTATTCATCAAAATTTATTATAAATGGATATTCTGATTTTGAAAAATGTTTATGTTTCGAAAATCATGTTCTCTTGTTAAATTTTACTTGCGTGTAATTTTATCTGTATAAGCCATGGAAGGACATCATGTTTTTTCAACTGACTACGCTTCAAACACGGTGCCCTTGTTATCCGAATATCATCCTGGTGTATAAATTGGGTTTTGCATTACCTAACAAACGCTTCACAAATACCAGAGGTATACAAGTACAAGTCCTAGAATACAATAGAATATACAATACAAGTCCTAGAGGTGCTCGGATATGAGTTCTGCGTATTGATTTGAGTTTAAAAGCCTTTTATTGTGCTGTACTCGTACTTCTTTTAGTTGATGGGTACCTTCCTGATATATTGGAGTGGCACGGCGTATCGTTTCATACTTGACATATAATATGAGGCACAATATTCTGCATGAGATACTCAATTAACGAGATCTATTGATGAAGGCATGCTGGTCTCTGTCCATGTCAACATTAATTTCAGAAATTGTGGATGGTGGAAGGTCTTGCTGTTGGTTGAGCACTTACGGGAGATATCGTTAGGCTTTCCGACTGCCCACGACACATGTCCTAAAACCTCAAGACAAACATAGCCGACAATTTGGGGTTAGGCTTAATGGGTAGTGTTGATGAATTCTGTAAAAAAATTGACAAGTTCTGGCAAGTTTGAAACGTTTCATTAGGTACGCTAGGTATGAACCAATTCTTATCGATGCTATGAAGACACTGTGATTATAATCAGTGGAACCTATTATAGATATTAAGTCAGAGTAAGTGGTGAGTTTTAGCTCTGTTAAATCAAAATACCTTCATATGCTTCGTTTGTAACCAAGAAAAAACACTTCAATGGGATTCCAAATTGATCAAAGGATTTCTAGTTTTTCTTTTCTTAGGGCTAGAACACTTACAATTTTCTTGAATTATTTAGAGGGGCTTATCGATCGCTGTAATTGCGGCCTGCACGACTGGATCTTCCAAGGCCACCCCGTCATAGTTGTGGCTTCTGCCTCTTGCTGATACACGAGAATTGTTGTTATTTGTATTCATAGTTTCATCGGCGCGAGCATGTCTCCCTGTGGAGACTTCTGGTTGTTCGACAAAAATTTTTGATTGCGGTAACTCTCAGTTTTGTTCGAAACCGAAGTCCACCATTTCACTTACTTCCGTATCGCTTCGTAGAACAATATTCTTGCTGTTACTTATTCTTACTGGTATCTTTTTATTTCAATGAAGTTCAAGTATTTTTTACTGCGTTTGTTTCATTATTGGTTCAGTAATTCGTAACTTCGTCGTACGAATCTTCAATTACTGGTTTAGAGCTCCGAGATCATGGGAATGTTGGGTGTCAATGTCGTAGGGTTTTGATGACAGTATTCAACTTTTATCGAACTAATAAGTAGTAAAAAGTAAACCAAACCTGCAAGCCAGTTAAATAATTGATTTCGTTTTAGTGCTTACTGTTGTCGCTCACAGCATCTCACTTGTTTTGCTGAGTCTGCACACCAGTTGCTTGCATTTGTCGCTGCTGATCATGCGCATTCATTATTTTCTTCTCATTCTGCTGAATTCGGTGTTTTCTTCCATTGATTGCTGAGTGTTCAGAAATTCTCTCGCCTTTCTCATGCGTTTAATCCACTTGTGTTGAGAGATTCTTTCAGGATGCGTTTTTCCTTTTTTTTATGTCTGTGAATGGCAGTTGAGATGATCGTTATGGTGTACACTGTTTCTCCAGTCGTTTACTCCTTTTTTCTTCATTGTTGTAGGATTTCACTTGAACTGGATGAGAAAATGTCTTTGTTACACATGGAAAAAGCTAGAGTTCTTCAAGACTTCCAAGTTTAAGCCTGAAGATATAGGAATTAACTAGAATCATGCAACCTAGCATGATTTCCAAATAATAATGTGGCTGCGGTGTGTGAGCTCGTTTATTCTGCATTTGAATAGAATTTTACGTTAAACTCTGAATCCTCCACAATTTACTCAACAGGTGGAGGGGTGAAATCCCGAAGAATGTTTAAATTTTATGGTATCAGACATACGATAGATTAGGTCGAGTATGTTACTTGATGAATGTAATGTAATAAATTTGTATGTTTCAGTTGGCATTGGCAGACGTGTTGGAGGCAGCAGCTGACGCCGACATCCTGCTGTTTGTACTACCCCACCAGTTCATCAAACGCATCTGTAAGCCACTGGTGGGCAAGCTGAAGCCTACTGCCGTCGGGGTGTCTCTCATCAAGGTTGTTTACTGTCTTGTTTACTACGTTACCTCACTCCACTACTTTGCCTTGTTCAGTTACTTTACTCTGGTAGCTTGCTCCAAAACTTTGTTTTATTGCCTTGTTATATTATCTTGTTTTATTACCTTGTCTCATCACCTTGTCTCATTACCTTGTTTCATTATCTTGTTTTATTACCTTGTCTCATTGGCTTGTCTCATTACCTTGTTTCATTATCTTGTTTTATTACCTTGCTCCGTTACTTTACTCCATAACCTTGCTCTGTTATCTGTCAAGGTTAGTGCATTATCGTAGAAATAAGTCGATATCTTCTTATACCTCTAAATGTACGTATGTGTGTTTGCTGTATTTTACCAGCTATCGTGAAATAATCACTTCCTATAAAATTGATCGTGAAGTGTGATTAATTGCCGTCAACTTGAGAGTTCAGTCTGTTGACTCGTGGTCCACGATAAAACGCTTTGCATGCTCTAGTGATAGAGCGCTACATGCCCTCACCTATCAGGTGCTAGTGTTCTCTTGCATTATTTTGTGTCGACCTCAACTGTTAGTATGCATTTTTCTATTAATTATGATTGTTATTATGCTAATAGTATTTTTTTTCGTTTCTTTAATTTTCATTCTTTTTCAAGACCATTTCAATCAATCCTATACGATAAAAACCGTTATGTAAGTAATATGTATATACATATGTAGGTGCACATACATGTGTTTTGGAGTCACACTATGAGGGAGGTAGGAGAAAATTTGCAGCTTTGAAATTTAGGTACATATTATGGATATCAAAGGGGCCGGATTGCTGCAAAATACGGGATTTTTTTTCGTTATGAGTCTTCTTTTCCTTCAATGTGGAAACTCCATTAGACAGACGGCGTCAATATGCAAATAAATAAGAGGAGAAAAAGAAAAAGCTTATCTCAGCAACAACAAGATAAAGGCAGGAAAGAAAAAACAATACATTTATTTTTATAGAGAGGGGGAGGCTACTAGTCACATAATTGAGGCCCTCCGAACTGAACACGCTGATGACAGAAAAAGCTTCTAAAGTTTTTCTTTTTATATCATTTTAAAAAAATGGTGCATCGGCTTGTTAAGCTGGGAGGGCCTCAATTATTCTAGTACTCATTTTTATTCACTGATCGACTCTGCAGGGGTTTGACCACGCTGAAGGGGGAGGCATAGAGCTCATTTCCCGCACCATAGGCAGCCTGCTCAACATCCCCATGTCCGTCCTTATGGGGGCCAACCTCGCCAAGGAAGTCGCCGACGAGAAGTTCTGCGAGACAACGATTGGTTAGTCGTATTTTGCCGTATTTATTTCTGTTCCAGTGATACTGAAGACAGCTACTCTAAATAAAAATAAAATAAATGAACTTTATTTCCAATAGAGTATGCAGTTCATATATATTATGGGTTTTTACAAAAAGCCATGTTGCATTTTGTAGCCCTCATAGAAAGGATCCCAAGTTTACAAATATAAATAAATATTTTTCCGCAGTACAGTGTCATCTGAATGGGCCAGAAAGTTCGTTCCTATAGCTTCATTCTATATTTCTATATTTCTTCATTAGCGGTGTGTAGGGATTTTAAATATTCCAGTATTCCGGATATACGGCTGCTTTCGAGGTAAAAAGTGTAGTGATCAAACCAATTTGTACGACTTTGTTTCAAATTTGACACCATTCACATGCATACAACATGTGCTGCGTGTAGTTCTTACACATGACGGTTTTTCAAGATTTTATTAGATTGGACTCATAAGAATATATTACAATTGAACTTATCTTTTTCATAGAATAATTTTGTGAGACTGTGTCTAGATTTACCTTATTCTTACGTGTTTATGTGCACTGCACATTTAAATTTCCTTTTGTCAATGCTCTTAAATTAACTGTACACCGGTGTTGACATCGTAGCTGCATGCATGATTTTCACTTAACGTCGATGCTTACTGTATAAATGGAAGAGGACTTGTCCGTAATTCCATTTTGGGCAGCGGCATGTGTTGCCTATGTTTCGTGCGCTCGAAATGTGTACTCTGTTGTCTCTGACAGACAGAAATGTGGTCTCTGACACACGGAAATGTGGTCTCTGACAGACGGTAATGTGGTATCTGACAGGCGGTAATGTGGTCTCTTACAGACGGAAATGTGGTCTCTTACAGACGGAAATGTGGTCTCTTACAG
>VCRD01000903.1:37116-48777 GCA_006783055.1 Trinorchestia longiramus
ACGGAAATGTGGTCTCTGTCAGACGGAAATGTGGTCTCTGACAGACGGAAATGTGGTCTCTGACAGACGGAAATGGGGTCTCTGACAGACGGAAATGGGGTCTCTGACAGACGGTAATGTGGTCTTTGACAGACTGAAATGTGGTCTCTGACAGACTGAAATGTGGTCTCTGACAGACTGAAATGTGGTCTCTGACAGATGAAAATGTGGTCTCTGACAGATGAAAATGTGATCTCTGACAGACGAAAATGTGATCTCTGACAGACGAAAATGTGATGTCTGACAGACGGAAATGTGGTCTCTGACAGATGGAAATGTGGTGTCTGTGCAGGGTGCAGAGACCGTGTACTAGCCAAGGACCTGCGTGAGCTGTTCCAGACTCACTACTTCAGAGTGGTTGTGGTGGACGATGTGGAGGCGGTGGAGGTTTGCGGTGCGCTCAAGGTATCTGAGTTAATTACTTTATTTTTTATTACTTTATCTCTAGTTAATTACTTTATCTTTTATAACTTTATCTCTAGTTAATTACTTTATTTTTAATTACTGTAACGCTAGTTAATTACTTTAATCTTCAGGCTTAAACTATATAGTCTTGAACTCCAGCTTGTTCCATCAGTAACAAAGACATTTCTCATCCAGTTCAAGTGAAAAACTACAATAATAAAAAAAGAGTAAATGACGAGAGAAACAGTGTACATTGCCGTTGTCCTAATTCTGGTCGATACCAACGTAGTGCAGAATAATTTTCCTTTTCTGAGTAGATAAATCGCATTGAGTGTTTAGACTCACAAGCACATGCGTATTGTGATGACGTTTTCGGTTCCTAGAATTGAGAGTGTGAGTACAGAATGGACGTTTAACTAACATCAGTAGTGTATGAAGAAAATATGCTAATATTTGTTTTCTAGAACATTAAACCATGTAAGTTTTAAAGACGTATTTACGAAAGCCCGTTTCAGCTGATGTTTAGTGTCATGTGGATGAGATTATCGTTGAAACAGACAGTGAAGAAGTGCGCTAATCTATGTCTCTCATAAATGACCAACTTTTAAACGCATTCCATTGTTAAGAATGGTCTTGCTCTCACATACCTCATAAACACGTTGCCTCCGATTGCCTGATTGGTGTAAAACTTCACTTTGTACGCATAGTCACTAGAAAAATCTGAAAAAATTACAGAACCTAACCTAAGTGGTACACATACGTACCACTTCGGAGTCAACGTGTTAGATGATTTATATCAGAATTCCAGATTGTGACCCCAATAACGTAAATGTACCTATTTTTCTGCCCCATGACATATTCGCTTGCTCTGTACATAATCTTAAAGTGTTATTGCTAGGCTATGTATCATCTGTTGTAACTATGAACTGCACTTTGCAGAACATTGTGGCAACCGGTGCAGGGTTCGTCGATGGTCTGGGCTACGGAGACAACACCAAGGCAGCTATCATCAGACTCGGCATGATGGAGATCATCAAATTCTGTGAGGTAATATCACTAGTCTTAAGATATTGGCGGTAAGAATTGGTAACTTGTTGACAATACATGAAGTGTAGACTATGAGTATATCTGAAATAAATTTTCTTCGTTTTTTTGTATGTTCTTAAATTTCTCGTCACGGGTATGTGTTCTTCTAGCTACTTCTTGCTCTGTGCAGTTTGTTTTCTTCATATCTGGAGCTCATTTTTGTTTGCGGTGGTATTCTTGATACACGTCAATGGAACAACTTCGCTGCCTACGTTCCTATTCTTCAACAAAAAACTTCATAAAACTGAATTATTTCTACACGCTCAGTAATACCCCAATTCAAATGTCTACCATGTATTACGTGAAATATAAACTCTTCACGACTTCCTTATCAGTTGTATTGAGTTTTTTTAACTAAAACTCATCACATTTTCCAGGTATTTTATTCAGGCTCTCAATTGGGAACATTCTTCGAGAGCTGTGGCATAGCTGATCTCATCACAACCTGCTACGGTGGCAGAAACAGAAAAGTGGCCGAGGCCTTCGTCAAAACTGGCAAGGTTGCTTTTACGATCGTGTTTACACTTCCTCTCTGATTAAAATAGAGTGTGAGGCGTCTATCAATAATGTTGTTCTGGTAGTATACACAAATACTTTTGCATACATGCCATCATTTGCTGGTGTAATGTATGTTATTCTGACCTGCTTACTTATGTGCGTGTCTAAGCACTGTCTTCCTTTCCATAATTTTCTTGTATGTTGACTTAAATGACCTCCTATTTTCAATTTCTAATTCCGTCTGGGGAGAAATGTTGGAGAAAATTATATTAAGTTAGGGCTTCAGGGTATTTTACTGACTTCAATATTGGATGGGAATTTTGGATGGTGCTGAAGAGCGTTGATAGAACTTCCTCAGAGGTCTCTTAAGCTACTTCAAACAGGTAAATATGAAATAATCTGTTAGGGTTTTGTTGTAGGGTGTGTTATTCTTTATTTATTTGTTTACTTGTTCAGAAAGTTCACTGATGTCATTTACTGCCTGAACACAGTCGCTTTCATGTCCATCTTACTTCAGTTGTTTTTTCTCCCTTGGAAAAAATCTCCACTGGTAAAAATTTTCGTTCTCACCAAGTTTTTCCCTATCCCTTTATGAAGAATAATGTTGATTTGACCTATCCTAAGGATGTGTTTTAAGGGTATAAAAATTTTACTTATTTTTCGTGTAATTTTCTCACGTCCGTTTTTTTCAGTCAATTGAGGAGCTTGAAAAGGAAATGCTAAATGGCCAGAAACTACAGGGACCACAGACTGCTGCGGAAGTCAACTTTATGCTCAAATCAAAGGACATGGAAGAAAGGTATATATTGCCCGCGTTTCCCGTATTTTATGTTTTTGTGCACGTATGTTAGTGAACTCTGGTATTTTATTTATCTTGTAATTCGACTATGGGAATTACAGGAATTTCCTGTAATATCCTGTAATTCGACTATGCAATTTCGTAAAATTAGGTTTCCAATGAGAAGGTATTTTCCATTATTGATGGTGGAAAAAGCTTCAATTAAGGGATGGCAAACTAATGTCAGCGACTACGATCTCGAATTGAGAAAAATAAACAATTCAAAACACTACATGCATCCCCTGCCCGCACGCTTAGTAGGTAGATAAATCTGTCACCGTCAATTATTCCTGTACTGTCGTATGCCCTATTATTTTTTCTTCGTCTTTTATGCTGTCTGCTTGAATGACTGGAATAATAATTCAGTTTACTGAGCCCGCCTGTTTACTATTAGTTTCTACCTGAATTTATATGTTGTGGTTGTGTACATAGTATGATGTACTTGCCTCGGCACTCTTCCTATTGCGAGTAGCAAGGTGACAAAAGAGCATTGACCATTTATGAAATAGCTGTGTCAGCTTTGTTTAACACGTTGGCTCCGAAGTGGTATGTATGTGTACCACTGAGGTTAGGTTCTGTAATTTTTTCAGATCCTTCTAGTGACTATGTGTACAAAGTGAAGATTTACACCGGTCAGACAATCGGAGGCAACGTGTTAAGTATTGGTCTAGTTTACCACTGTTGCGTCAGAGTCGCGATTCCTCTCTGTCGATTGGATGAAAGACAGCAGAGAAAGTGCGAGATTAATCGTCACCACATTACTATTATTTCTAGCAAAAATAGCTTTTAAATGTATTTGCTGGAAACTTTATAGTTTCTCCAACTCGTGAGACTATGGGATTTTGTCATGTTATCGTCTGATCAAACTATGTAATTGAAAAGTCTCCCTGACAGGTAGCATAGTAGTTGAAAAGTGAGAGTTGGATCAACAACCAGCGTCAAATGGTTATTGAACGGCGGAAATTATAAAGGCGTATGTCTAGCTCTTCTATTGTTACATGACTACACGCTCTTAGAAGCAAATGCGCTACAAAGTGTGCAATTCAATGCAACTATTCTCAAAGAGTGCAATGCCACCAGACAAATTTACCTGTGTAGATTGTGCACCGTAGGTGCAGTTCTTTCGTTAATAGGTTGTTTGTATGGTCGACTGGTGAGCGAATCTGCTTGCGAGCGGAAAGACCCGAGTTCGAATCCCGCTGCCGACATGGTTGACGCGGCTAGAAATACGGCATGGGACTTGGGTAAACAACCGAATAATTATCGAAGTAATTATTCGACCCAAGAATGGGCCAGAAGGTTCGTTCCTATAGCCTCATTCTATTCTATTCTATTTTATTCTACCGTGTTTATTCTATACCGTGTCATCACACCTGACTTAATGTTCAGGTTCCCGTTGTTCACTGCTATTGACCGGATCTGCAGAGGAGAGCTCACGCCGGACCAAATGATTGAGTGCATACGCAACCACCCTGAGCACATGTAAGTATGAGCCTACTACGCTTGATTAATCCACGATGTTACCCTTTGTTGCAGTTTTTTGGCTTCAATTACTTACTTGAAAAACTCTTACAGGTTTTTTTAATATGCATTTCCAGGAATTGAAAAGCAATTTGGATTTAGGAGTGTGGTATTACCCTGCCTTTCTTACAGTTATTTTCTGTCACATTTATAACTTGTTCTTTATAGATTAGTAAGGATTGATGGTTATGACTTATCCCAAACTTTCGTGTTTCAATCACTGTGTTGCTGGAATTAAAATAAAATATATTACCGGTCATAGTGTAACACTATCATTTGTTGGTCTTTTTGTGTCACATTACGTATTCCTTTTAGATCACATTCAAGTTTTTGTGGTTGCCAGTAGTTTGGGAGGATATGAATTTCATGCTTTCATTCATTGTCGACATGAAATTTTGATCCAACGGTAAGGATTTTTTTGGCATAGGCCTCCTGGTGAGGCGAAGTGAATTTGATGCAATAGTATAAATGCTAAAATTGGTCTGTTAAGATATTAAGTATGAAGTTTTTCTTTGATATGAGCGTGTTCATCAGTAAAGTTGTTGAAGTACAACATGTCACCTCAGAAGGTTAATTTCAAGTCAAGGTTTTATGTGTTTAGGTATCTTAAATTTCTCTACAATACTGCTTTACAATTATATATTTAAAGGATGGTATCTTCTTAGAGACCTCTTTCGGTTATCATAGTTGTCGAACAACTCAAAGCTTTTTTCACGAAGACGAAAAGACTTAATCGAAAAGGAAATATTTTCCCTTAGAGAAATATTTTTGAACACAAAAATAGCATTGGTAAATGTGCCATGTAATGCAAAATAGCATCTCTTTATGCAAGTATAAAAACTACTTTCATTTCGTTATTTATATCATAGTAGTAGAAAGTCAAGTATGAAACTTTATTTGTATTGAACCAAAAAGTGAATGTCTGCGTAAGACAGTAGCAACTCCTGCAATAACACAACTGATGACTGAAGGGAAACAAAAATTTAGTGCAAACGTATGTCACTAACATAAACTAGCGATTATAGTTGAAGTTTGGTTAGGTGGTCAGAATGATATTCTCGCCGTTTTCTTGTGACCATGTGATATTTATTTGTAACTGACTGTTGGGCAACCAAAGTTTGATAATTTCGTTACTCTGTTAGGATAAATTAGTTATTATTTATTTCTTATTTAAACTAGCATTAAGATACGTACCTTGCATCTCAAAGCATCTACATTCATGCAACTCACAGTTACGTGAAAGAGTCACAGTGACTCTTCATGGAAATAATGTGCTCAGAGATTTTGATTAAACATTCTTTGAGAAAGCATAATTATCAAGAGCCCGAGAAAATTTATGGGGTTTCATGACTTTCAATAATTCGAAAACCTGCTGAACTTTTTCGGCCACTTTACTTTTTTTCCAGTCCTGGAAGTGACTAGCATACCTGTCGTCAAAAGAATTGACTGAAAATCGGATAATTTTTTAAAGACTAAATGACTTAACTTATAACTTATATCGACCCTTTCATCGTCAGCATTTTCTAGTACCTTTGCTAAAAGTAATTGTCTATTCGTGCGCCATGAGACTTGAACGCTAGGCATAATTTCTGAACTTCTTGTTGGGTGGTATGCTACTATTGTCTGTCCCAAAAATGTTTCTAATACTTTGCGTTTTTTCATAGTCGGGCGAGCACTTTTTCCTTTTTTGATGAGAATTGCCGATGAGTCGTTGTAGTGGCCTGCTCCACCACGTTTGGATCTCTATCTTTCCTTCTGATTTCCCGTTTTTACACAATGTAATCTCCATGCTATTATGGCACATTCAAACATGTAAGTTCTGATGTCTCCTCAAAAAATTACAAACAACCTAGGCATACAATTTTCAAACACGTAACTTGTGGACTCTCGCTGTTATCGTGAATTTCTTTTCACTGATATACGAAGACTGGTATTTAATTGACTGCTTTAAGTAAAGCTTTGAAAATTGAGTCTATTCTTCAGGATGGTTCATATTTATTTGAAGACGAACTCGTTTCACACTTCGGCCCGCTGATTCCAGTAATCGCTGTGTGTGGCGGAAAAGAAATTTGGCTTTGACGATATTTTTATCTTGGGTGATGATCATTAACCGCACATGCAGTATGCATGCAAACTGTGTGGAGAGTGAAAATCTGTCTTGGTGTCCCCAGCCGATTTTTAGACTCCATTCTTGCGTATCTTTTTCAATGTTTCAATGGGTCTTTTAGATGCTATTGTGTCTTCAGAATTTTGAAACGCTCCTTCTGATGCCCTTGTGTCTTTGGAGCAATAGAAAAGTAGAGCTGAAATTCTTCATCTAATGAATGACGCATTGGTTTTCTCTGTTCAATAGGATACCAAACTGCTTTAAATACACGGCTACTTCTTAGAGCGTATCGCTCTTGGGCTGGACTGCCTCCCTGGTACGTCTTTCTTTTCATTTCTCCATTCTACTCTTTGCTTCTCTACTCTCCTACTCATCGTTCGTGCCTGTGGTTGCCTTATATGGAGGAGGTGCCTGCTTAACTCCGCTCCACGGTTTTTGTATTTTCGAATGCTTAGTATTTGCACTAATAGAATTTTGTTCGATTCAGATTAACGTTAAATTTTGTTTTTCTAGCTCCGGATTCGAAGCGCCCGAAAAACGGTAATGGCTTATTCACACGTGTTTCTGAAATATGTTATCAAATCTGATTTATACTTGATTGCAATCGGCCTTCTTCACATGGCTTGATGACCTGAGATTTTTCATGAATTCGTTTGTTCGAATTCATGTATAGTTTCGCTTCCACTCCAGGCTAGATTTGATTTGCGTTTTCCACGTTCACTTGTTTCTGATTCAATTGCCTTGATAAAATTTCAGCACTTTTAATATCTCTTGTCCAATACAAATCAATTTTGATGAGGAGCATTTATTCATTTGGGAATTATAGAAGTGGGAGCAGTTCAGCCCGGAGCACAGCTATTAGAGCATTGCTGCAGTTTATTCCTCTCCTATATCCCTCATCCATCCTTGTTGCTGCTTGCTAAACTACTCGTGATTCTCCTCTCGTTCTGTTCAGTTAGTTAAATTTCCTTAACCTCTCGCTTCAATTTTGATTTTAGATGCTGCTGGGGTCTTCCTCGAGTGTTATACTGCATATTTGACTTGCCATCTTCCTCTTCGTATGCATATTTACTCCTGATAATTTGCCAATTAATGCGAGCCTTCGCTCAATGCCTCATTTACTTTAATGTCTCAGTTTTGCTTCAGGCAGTATTATGAGATATCTCCCCAGTAAGTTTTGTTCTGTTGTACAATAAAAGTTTAAAATCCTGCCTTAAATCTGGAACCAAGATGGGCTTCAACGAGCGCAATCGAATAGTAGTTGGGACTTTTCCAGTATTGTAGTGAGCGAAAATTTTGAGGTCTTAAATTCTTGTCATTAAAAACGTATTGATGTGATTAGTTTGATGTCTAATTTTTAGTATTTATTTTTAGTCTCTTCTACCATCGTCTTCGATGGACGCGCGTTTATGTGTTCTGCGCTGAGCCTATTAACCCTTATGTGTTAATACATTAGGGTTGAAAACATTTTGCTCGCTTCCGCTGAGCATGAATGAAATCCTCATTCATGAAAACAGAGTTACAGGCTCTCACAGAACTCCGCAGTGAAAGAGTTAATCAGTTTTCATAGAATAGAATAAGGCAATAGGAACGAGCCGTTTGGCCCATTCTTGGTTCAATACCGAAGTCCCATGCCGTGTAATACAAATACACAAAGTAATTAGTCTGACAATGTCTTGCAGTTTTTGGATAGGCTTTATGTAAGGTGTTGCTGAACCTTGGGTACAAATCGGTATGAATGTCTGATTATATTCGAACGAGTGATCCTAAATTTTTGGTATTTATCACTCTTGATAAAGCTTTTTTGCGTGTAATTGCATCTGATGGCACAGTAGCAATAGAAGAAGAATAATCAGTTTTACTTCTCTTATAATGGTTCGATGCATTCATTTCCCCACCACAGATCCAAGTTCCTTGTATAATTGTCAACAATGGATGCATGCAGCGATGCTCTGTAGCATCTCACCACTCGATGCGGTTATTGCATGGGTCATTTTAAATTGACACTTGTTTTCGTGGCTTATCCGTTATTTCATAGCTAGCATACTAGTAGAAATGATACGAGGTAGTGCATAAACTCTTAGAATAGTCATTTTAATGTTTTTGATTTTGAGTGCTTCAGTATTTTTAAAATTGATCATGGAAACAAGCTCTCTTTAACACGTTGACTCCGAAGTGGTACGTATGTGTACCACTTAGGTTAGGTTCTGTAATTTTTTCAGATCCTTCTAGTGACTATGCGTACAAAGTGAAGTTTTACACCAATCAGGCAATCGGAGGCAACGTGTTAAGACACTGTATTAGCTAGCGTAAATATTGATCCCTGCAGATCGTACAGACGACCAGCCTCTGGTAGTTCGCCTTTAGTTTGGGTGACTTCGCTACATATTCTGAGGCAATCAGTAGCATAAACAAGCCAGTATGCTCATTGAGGCAACTACTCGATCGGTTTGCTTACCATTAAGATATTTAAAATTTCCTTTGTTTTGTTTTATTAATTATATATAGGAATTAAAGTAAAATACCTTCTTTCGTTGTTGTCGGTATCTCATTATTAATTATCATAAAGTTTCTATTAAAGAACGATAGAGAAGCAAAAACTGTACTTGTTAAAAAGCTAATGTTAATCTTGTTTTGTATTTTTTATTTCAAAATTTTATTTACACATTTGAAATTTCGATGTTATATGCATGTGCGTGATTGTTTCAGAATGAATATTATTTATCATTGACAGAAACATTTACGCGATAAGTTTCAGTAGCTTGACGCTTCTATCCCACTACCACAGCAAGACGTCGAAGATTTGAGAATTGCTCAGACTTCTAAATTCTCACTCTATCTCACAGATCTTGAATGAAAGTTCTACTTTAAACCTTTGATTTGCGTGTAGTACGATATTTTCTGAACTGTATTTATGCTAGTTTGTTGTATAATGGCAAGCCATGTTTAGGATTGTTTTGGTGATTATCATAGTGAACAATTTTCAGTCTCAGTAGTTACCTCGTTGCTCATGGCATCCTTTGTTTCATCCATTCATTCCCTTGTTTTCCCTTCACGCTCCGAAGACGCTTGAGGTCGAAACTTTAGTGAAGACAGAAGATTGGTAAGTGGTAAATATTCACTTCGCTTTCATAAATTTTAATTAAGCTATTAATTCCTTTTGAAATCTCACATTTCCTTAATCCAGCGTTTCTCAACCGGTAGTCACCGCCCTTTGACTGGGAGGAGGGGGCTACTAGCGGACGTCTAAAACTGTGAATACTTAACTTATTGAGGGACAGGGGCCCCACAAATGTTAAGCGATTTGTGTGGGAGTTCATCAAAGGTTGAGAAACGCTGTCTTAACCTATAGCAGGTGGCATTACTTGTAGTGGCCACTGTGTTCAGTTGCTGATATCGTCCGCATGCATTACCTTAAAATAATTTTCATTCATAGCTTCCCTTTAAATTCTTCCCTCCACTTCCACGACAACTGTGTGATGGGTACTCCACTTTTAGGACATCCTCTTCTTAACTATAATGACTATGCATATCGTCGTATTTACAACATACCTCTTTACCGTTCCAATGAATGTTTCGCGTTTAAGCCGTTATTTCTATTTCACATTCAAGGAGTTTTGTGATCATGTGATTCGTAATTGAAATATGAATTCAGTTTGATTTAATGAGTTCCATATTTGTGAAAAAAGTATAAACTTTCATTTCGATGACCGCTTAGTAATGACTATAATATTGCCTAACATTATTTTTTTCCTTCCAGTTGCAACTTTGACATCAAGCATGTGAAGATCGGTGAAGGCGTTTAGATACGAAGGACGCTGGTCACCGAAGGACTTCCCTTGATTTCCAATGTAAGAGCTTGGCATGGCAACTAGTAATTTGGGCATTTTATCTTTAATTTTCGTGGGAACTGTGGCAATTTCTTAAAAATCTTGTTATAACTAGTTCGTAAACAACTGCAACTGTTTTAAATTTACGATTTATTAGGTGACGTAGATCTGTGTGGGCTGTGTTTTGTTGTCTGTAGAGGCAACTGCTTCATGCATAAGATTATGGAATTTTTAGTGCATTTAGGAGTCGCAGATGTCCAGAAATTAATCTAGTTTTGAGATAATTAACTTTTAAATAATAGAAGAATTCAATCGGACGCTTGCTTGGTAATAATCAATGTAGGATTGATGGATAAAGTCTGCGTTCGTCACGTCACTGCCTATAAATGATAACATTTTTATGTAAATTGTTGCCATATTTGGAAGCCATTATTCTTGGACATAGATGTACCGTATTTTACTCTGAAGTGCAATGTGTTGTGTTCGTTGATCTATGACAGGAATATTTTTCGTTATAATGTATTGTTAATCGATGTTGAAGTTTCTTCCGATTCGCTACAACCAAAAAAGTCATTTTGCATCGAACGATTTTATTTAATGAATTTCGATAATTTTTAAATTTTGAACTACAGTCAGCATAACGTGATCGAGATTTATTTTCTTATTTCTTGCCAATTTGGAGTTCGAATTAGAAAAAAATGATTCATCGCTTTGTGATCCTAAATTCGCAATGACGTATTTTTCTTTTTTTATTTAAGTTAACATGTTTTTAATTTCACTGATGGAGTTAACTTCAAGTACAAAGAAGTCATAAGATTTTTTTGAAGAACATCATCGTACTTTGAAAAATAAACATGAGTATATTATTTTTACTTGTTAGATCATTGTCTTGGGCATTTCCAATGTTCAGCGCTCCGATGCCTGAGTTCTTAGTAAACAAAAATCATTCATTGTTTAATCACTGAACCTCAGCATATTGGAACGTAGAATTTAAGGAACGTGTATCTATTATATTAATTTGTTGGTCGATCGCTCAAGTTCAATTTTATCTCACTGGTACGTAACGCATGTTGAGGAAGAAGCAAGTCCATACGCTGCACGTAGGATATCTAGTTTACTGTCTGACAAGGACACAAGATGAAAAAATTGAAACCTCGGAACAAAACTTAAGAGTAAAAGAAAAAGTGTCGCTCAGTGCTTGGCTACTAGTATCTCTCCCCAGCTGCAACTGATACGTCACACCGTACAACACGGAGGAAAGGGAAGTCACACCGTACAACACGGAGGAAAGGGAAGTCACACCGTACAACACGGAGGAAAGGGAAGTCACACCGTAC
>VCRD01000903.1:48903-81699 GCA_006783055.1 Trinorchestia longiramus
GGGAAGTCACACCCTACAACACGGAGGAAATGGCAGTCATCGTACAACACGGAGGAAAGGGAAGTCATCGTACAACACGGAGGAAAGGGAAGTAACCCTACGTTACTGCTACCAAGAACCTCGAAATTAGGAATACAACAATCTGATGCAATAGTTGTTGATAACATTGTGGTTTATCCATGAAAGCATCCCTAAGATCGCTTTCAACAAAGTATCCAGATAAGACTTTAACCTCCGTTGCCTCTCAAAGGAAGTTCCAATAATAAAACAGATATAAATGACATCGAGGATTCAGCCTGGAAAGTAGATTACATCATACCCCGAACTACCCTCAGAGAAAAAGAAGGCTGATGCAGAGATACAGACACTTGTATTGGATTCCTTAAACTCAATCCGAGGCGCCAAATTTATAGCTAAACCCTTCACAACGCACCCTCTTTCAACGAGGTTAATGGGATATAGCGAATACTGCACTGCTAACGTGCTTTATCACCGAATATTGCAATTCAATCGTTTCTATGCTCTAAATACAAAACAAGAAGGAACTGTGAGTTAGAGATCGGAACGTCCAAAGAATGTCGACGAAAACCAGCTGGGAGAGCTTCTCTCTAAGACAAACCCAAAACGGGTAAAGACAGATAATTTAATGGACTGAATACGATAGTTTACAAGTCTGTTTGTTGAGTCACACCAATTATCATGTAAAAATTCAGAGCGATATGACAAGTGCATTACGTATCACTGATAATCTCATATACAAAGTATTATTAAAAAATTATAACAAACAAAAATTCCAAGAGTAGCGGCCTAAAATGCATGAAAGATCATTTCCTACTTTAAGGCATCGTTTTAAAAGGCCAGTAATTTTTCAAAAACAAAAATGAAACCAGTTGTTTAAGAGTGAAATAGACGGAATTAAACAGTTTTTGAGCAACCCTTAGTCGCCCTTACCAAGGTGTGTACATATAAAGCACTACACTAGTACGAGTCACGGAGTTTGACTGCGGCGGTAACTAGTTTGTCAGTTAAACAGTCGATCTTGCACAGCTGTATGCAGTACAGTATCAGTCATAGAGCGGAAGTACACCGCACAATATCAGTCAAAAAGCGGAAGTACACCGAACAGTATCAGTCATAGAGCGGAAGTACACCGCACAGTATCAGTCATAGAGCGGAAGTACACCGCACGGAATCAGTTGTAGAGCGGAAGTACACCGCACAATATCAGTCAAAAAGCGGAAGTACACCGCACAGAATCAGTCGCAGAGCGGAAGTACACCGCACAGTATCAGTCAAAGAGCGGAAGTACACCGCACAGTATCAGTCAAAGAGCGGAAGTACACCGTACAGTATCAGTCAAAGAGCGGAAGTACACCGCACAGTATCAGTCAAAGAGCTGAAGTACACCGCACAGAATCAGTCAAAGAGCGGAAGTACACCGCACAGTAACATTTTTATAGCGGAAGTGCACTGTACTGCATATAAACACTAAAATATCAGCTACGTTACAAACAAATATGGCGGTACCGATAAAAATATAGGAAAAACGCCATTGAGGAAATATGCTTTCTAAATCGATTCTCTACTGTTTTCAATTACTCAATAATTCTCTTCTGCAGTAAAACCTGCAAAAAGAGTAAGAAATACACAAGTGGGAATCAACTAGACAAATCAATTATTATCCTCCAGCGTATGCGTTACAAACCTGATAACGGATACGAAAAAAATTATTACGATCAATAAGAAACTCTACGCCAATTATTCACACTTACCACCAATTGATGTGAAGAAGCCAAAGACCACAACGTGAGGAAGCACCTCGAACAACACATGAAAACATCGCTTGGTGCACAGGCGCAGCTGTGAACCCTCAACCCACGATCGTAGAGTGGATACCACTAAAGGTGGATGGTGTCCCAAGCACTTGACTCTTCTTGTGTTGACAATCTCATTCGAATTCCTTGAAGCTAACGAAGGTTGAGAGTGAATACATGACTGAATAAGATATTCACAAAGCACATACAATATTTTATGGAAATGAATGAGCCCATACAAGAACGATTTGAATTACAAAATTCCTGGCCTCAATCAAAAAGCACACTCGTACTTCAATACTACCTTCTCTCTATGGACTGTCAACTGTCAACATTGCTCTTTTCAATGCTAAAATTAAAATTCTCTATGCATGCGCATAGGTACGTATACTTATATTCATATGCGTTGATGGTGAAATAAAGCCTACAGTTAAGGTTGTAACTTAAACCGCATTACTGATTTTTCCGTCATAAATGATGGTCTCGCTCTGAAAACTGGTTAGAGATAACAAAAAGTTGTGAATCTGAAAAAACCGTGCGCGCATAAATTAAACTTGTACTAACAGTAACAACAGTTTATAGTAAAACGCTGACTAGAAGTACGAATGAACACATTAGGGTGAAAAATTAAGCTAATGGATAGGTGAAAGAAATAAGGAGGACGGGAGTATGGTGAAATAACGAACTCATTCAAATTCGCTTACGCATAGACCCTCATCCAAAAGCAGCAAAACATGCACGCACGCCATCAGTTCTGATTATAAAATTAACAAATTTTAGTAAATTTGATTAGTGACAAAATTTATTGAGCACCGCATCTGAAACAATTGTCAAATTTTTATTTTATTTGCATGCCTTCAGGTTTTCGAATGTTGAATTTTGTATCTTCACGAAGAGTTTCCAAGATTCCATCGCTTCGAAACAGGACGTCACGAAAATAAAAATAATGTTATTATTCATTCCCAGTTTTGCACTCCAGTACGAATCATTGAACATGGAAAAATTTAAACATTAGCAGTTTCAAGAAGCACTGGTTGCATTCACTGTTCGATCGATCAAAACCCGTAAGTGTAATGATTTACTGTTCAACTAAATTTCCCGATCTACAAAACCAACTTCTAACTGGCGTCGAAGTTCCTGTGTGCATGAAAAGTGGAATAACTTATGATTTCCGTCCCTTCTTCCTACCATAAAGGTAGCATTGGTGCAACAGAAGCTTATTGTTTACAAAAAGAGAGACTTCACAGCCCACTTGCACCGGAGGTTTAGCTGGAGTTTACATGCTTCTTAGACCTAAACATGTCGCACGACCTTAAAATGGAAAATGTCCGTAAACCTTTAAACAAACGCAAGAAATAAATATTTCATTTAATGGTTTGTATTCTCTTCGCACCTGCACGCGCTTTTCTTTTTTGAGCTTCAACCACAAGATTTGAGCACCGATATCCTTACGAAATTTTTCCCACGAGCTCCAATGAAGAAGAATGACGTACGAGCATTTGGCCTAGCATCTGATCCAGCCACAAAAAATTGTCACCAACAAATATGGGGAACTTACAGGTATGTTGAAAAGGACGAATCAAGTCATTGCCGAGATTTTCGTTTCAAGAAGCCCGCCGTAGTCTTTATGAAGGTCTGGCATTAAAGTGCCAAAGTGCTTGGAAAAAACAAGAGCAAGTTAAGAATATTAATATGTGTCATGTTTCTGTTCTCTCAATACGAGTAAGGGACATATATATTAAAAGAAGAGGCAGTTATTTATAACTAATGAACCCCAAGAATTTAATAGCTAAATGTGACGCTTTGTAATTTGATGGGACATAGTGGTAAATGCATGATTAATACTTGAGTATTTCAGTGCTGTTTTTATTAGAAAGACTATTGACTAATATGTATAAAATTTGACGAAAATATCCTAGCTTTGCCTTCATTCGACGTCTTAGTCTAAAATTAATTGTCTAGAACAGTAAAAAGAATTCTCGCATGTCCACACAGAAAATTGCAAATTACAGCATCACCCAAATATCCTTACAGTCAGATATTTAAAATACCCAAGTACAGAACTTTGTAATAATCTTTATAATAAAGATTGCCACGATAATTATGAATAAAGTGGCCCTTTTAATCACAAAAGCTTAGTAAAGCTTTCTCGAGTTTATGTGTGATAGAAGTGAAAGAATTGAAATCAGTGACACAAGACTGAATTAGAGTAGCACAGAAATCTTCACAATAAAGCTGAGGCTCGGACACGTTCTTGGGAGAGGTATAGCATCGCCTATTACGAAAACATGACGATAACGAACGATATTTTGAAGACATCTAAGAAGTAACTCCGTGTAAAGTACACGATCATTAACACTACGTACCTCTATTATTGGAATGTCATCTTAAAAATGCGAATATAAATAACAGTAACAAAAACCCAAGGCAAGTTTTTATGACATCGTGATACCATAAAGCTAAGAAAATTTCACTAAAGAACATCAGAAAATTACAATAGGTACACCTTCCTTAGCGCTCCTCGAGTGCTTGTTTACAAGGACATCAACACACAAACGTTGTTGTCGACACAAAAAATGAACATGATAGGAAGCCCCACCTTCCATCACCAGCAACACCGAATGCTAAGTGGCCCAAAATAATGCGTTCGAGTGACGGTATAATTCTCAGTCACTCTAGCTCGAGTGACGGTATAATTCTCAGTCACTCTAGCTCGAGTGACGGTATAATTCTCAGTCACTCTAGCTCGAGTGACGGTATAATTCTCAGTCACTCTAGCTCGAGTGACGGTATAATTCTCAGTCACTCTAGCTCGAGTGACGGTGTAATTCTCAGTCACTCTAGCTCGAGTGACGGTATAATTCTCAGTCACTCTAGCTCGAGTGACCTGATAACGCTATTGGAGGAGTCACGACTTGTGATTGGAAGGAGCGAAACACTAGTTGGGTGGCGAACTTTCCATCAGTTTGTTCATCAGATAATTAACGAGAGCAGCAAAATACAATAAATATGGATTATTTTCAGTTAATCTTCGGGAAAATAAACAGAAACTAACAAGAAATCCATTTAAAGAAAATTAATAACAATTATCGCCTAGTTTGAACTCAATGTTTCAAGTTGACATTGGTAAACAAAGATAACGTTGTGTGTGATCCAGTTGTCGCTCACGAGTAATTCGGGCGCCCCCATAATGATTCAGGTGCTCCAGTGATACGGGTGCCCCGAGTGATTCCAACGCCTCCACAGTGATTTGGGAGCTCCCTGAGTGATTTGGGCGCCCCCAGTGATTTGGGCGCCCCCAGTGATTTGGGCGACCCACAGTGATTTGGATATCCCAACTCTTGCTTCAGTAAAGATGACCATTCTATCACCACTGAAAACATTTGGAACACCCGAGTCACCCCAAGTGACTCAAACAATCCGATTCACCAATGGTAGAAAGAGAAACAATCAGAGACATGGTTGTCTGCCGGTTCTTTTTAGAGGAATAAAACGAAGACGTCCTAGTTCAATTAAACAACACTAAATATGACCACATACCTTACAGTTTTCGCTTTCTGAACGTTATCCAACATTCCTGTTCTCCTCTATAGCAGCAAACACGCACCACCAGGAGCGACATAGGAGGTTAACCAGTAACTAGGATACTAGACTATCACTAAGAGCGTCACCCGTCAAATGGAGGACCTAAATACACCATTGAGACTTCCGTGTTACCATACACCGCAGAAACTGAAGGGTACAGCGACATTTTTGTAGGGAGACCTGAAAAAATGAAATGAACCATTTGACACGTGCTTGTTCGCAAATGCCACTCAACGCAAATGATAAATTATGAGCGTCTAAGCTTGTGTGAATTTTATTAACTGAAATTTAATTATTTAGCTGCCTCGCAACAACTCATAAAAACAATTTCAAGGTATGTTCAAGTTTAATATAACCATGTACATTTCATGACACAGACACTTTATGTTGGACACTTCGCTAGCGACGGTAGTAAGCTCCTTCAGCCACTAAAAGGACGTAGGAGGAATAATACCAGTTGCTGTTTTGAAAACAAAACTAGAACAACATTTTTGCTTTCCAAATGCCTTTAACTCTAATGACTGTAAATTTCCTTTCCATAAACACCAGTGGGAGTTATTTTTATGCTTGTTCACTGACGAAATTCCGTCGGTGTAAAACGTGATTTCAATACGAAGATGGGACACATTTTCCTAGAAAAGAAAAGTGACTAACAAAGAGGAAAAAACGTACTTATGCTTGCACAGATGCAGATCCCACAATTATGGTTGCTACCTACTTCTAGAAATCAATAAAAATCTATATACAAATTACTCATTGATACATGTTATGTATAGAATATCAACAATTGAGCGGGACAGGCATTGAACATTTTCCTCACAAATACTATACAAACAGTAAGCATGTCATTAATTGGTAAGAGGATTAATCTCCATAACTGTCCACTAGGTGTGACCTCCCCTCCATGTATAATACTTTATACATGAATAAAAATTATCATTAACCCTTAGAGATGTCATTTGCAAGGAAAACCCACTTAACACTTCTGTAAATTATGGTCTGACTAGATAATAGTCCTTGGAAATTTAATAGTTTTGACTAATTTGAAATTAATGGACATTAAAAGATATCTACAACTATTCAATAAGAATATATCTCGTACACTATTCAACACCTCTAGATCTGATCAAATCTGCACCTTACCTCGAAAAGCAACACCAAGAAATTCAAAATTCTTCTCAAAAGAGAGGGTGTTGTCATCGCAGTCCAAGATCACTCGTATTCTCTCGCCAACCTGCAATGAAATTAAAGAATTAGACATGGCAGAGTAAATCTATACCTTTACAGTGCTGTACAGAAGACTTATAATTGCAGCAGCATTTCATCTGAGACTTTATAGAAAAAGTGCAATACAAAAATTGTGTTCAATCCAAGTAAAATAAGTTTCAGAAAAAATTCTGATGACTTTGTACACATGTATTTAGTGCATTTCTTGTTGATGAGCTGCTGTGTAAATGAATATTTTATTCAAAAAGATGTTTAATAAATTACTTTTTGATTTTTTGAAAGAGCAAACTCTCTTAACAAGAGCTATCATAGACTTGCATTGGTGACAAGCCCTTGGAATGCCTCCTGAACTTTTGCACACAAAAAAGGTAAGAAGCAAAATGAACTGTAATACCATAGAAAAAAGTGATAAATGAGTTAGGTTCCTAAGACAATTATAATTTATAACATAAGATGTACTTGACATATATAAAAACCTTGGTAAATAAGTCATGCCATTGTTTTGTACAAATTTCCTGCTTGATTTATAACAATTTTGAAATGACAGCAGGAGTGACATTACAGGGTCTGTTTTTTTTACTTCTATTTATATTATTCTGTGTATATTGTTATAAATACACATTTATTTATTTAACTTTATTCCAAATTCAATGTCATAATACATATTTATTTAGTTAACTTCATTCCATATTCAAGGTACTAAGTTATTTGAGTACCTTGAGTACATTTCATGAAGATATATTTTCAAGTCTGTACTTGTAAAACATATGTTTGAGCAGTATTCTCTACTTCCATCCAGTCTGATTGTTTAGGTTACTTTACTAGGTATTGGCCTGCATAATATTGTAAGCACATCAATGTAGCCTAGTTTTGATCACTAAGATACCAAGTTTATAATAAACCATGATAAATTCTGATAAATTTCTATAAATTTATCTACTTTCACAATAAAATTGTAGAGTAAGTGCAAGTGTGTATGTACATTGGTAAAATTTACTGGAGGTTATCTTAGAACATGGGAATCATACTAGAAAATTTTAGAATTTTCTCATTATCTGGAGTACAGTTTTACTTGTATTGATGTTCAAAACTTCAAATTAATTGGTCTATTACAAAAGCATGATAAACAAATTATCTTTAAACATCTAATATACAAAGATTTTCATAAACAATAATACACTCACTTGATATTTTGGTGCATTGTTGAGTAAAGGATAACAACCCAAAGAATCCCCATTGTGTAGCAAGTGGTTATCTACTAGATTCCAGCCCCAGGAATGTTCATCAGAGCCAAGAAGGGCAACATAGCCAGGGCACTGCATAGGGCTTTCTTCAGTTGCAATGCCCACTACAGCCACAGTACCCAAAGGTCCTTCCCAGACTACCTCCCAAGCGTGTCGACCTCCTTTGAAACCAATCTTACTTCTCGCCCCGTCTGTGCTTTGAGCTACAGGATTCCGATGTAAGGTAAATTTATTTGGCTTTATATAAACATTTCTTGAGCAATCGTTTGGATTCCAAGCATGATAAAACGCTCTCAATTTTGCCATGTACGTAGGCACTGATGAAAGTAAATCAGATTTGAGAGCTTCTTCTGCAAGCAAGTTTAGGCAATGCATTCTCCAAACTTCGTTGTTTTCATCATTCAAATATCGGTGCCAATTTTTACAAACAAGAGAACACTGTCTTAGCTCATGAACTTCCAGATAAGAAAATATTACTTCAATTATATGATCCGGTAAAAGAGACCAGTTCTCCATGGTGCCTGAAACAGTATTCCCTGCTATAGCCTGTATAGGCAGTTTAGTACCGGAATCCGCAAAGCACAATCGGTTGGTACAACTGGTGGCCTCCGTCGTCCGTCTCTTGACCGTAAACAAACGCACGCAGGAATGAATGGACATTCCACATACATGCCTTACTGTTTGGCCTATACACAGAAGAACTAGCTGTGTGCTTGAGAGTGAGTGGTTTTGGACTGAAAGTTGTAGAGGAGAAACTGAGTTTTTTTGCTGTATGCTGATGACATTGTTGTGGTTAGTGAATGAGAACAGGATCTGCAAAGGATGTTAGAGATTGTGAATGGATACAGTAGGGATTTCAAGGTGAAATTTGAAGGAGATAAAAGTAAAGTCATGGTTATAAATGGTGATGAGACTGACAGAGATAGAGAGTGGAATATTAGAGAATTTAAGATAGGCAGAACTAAGGAATATAAGTACCTGGGATGTATGTTGAATGAAGATGGATGTGCGAGAGCAAAAGGTGAGAAAGTGGTAAAAGCTATGCAATGGTGGGGAAGACTAAGCATTGTGGCCAAATATAGAGCAAATAAGTATGAATCTGTCAGAGGAATTTGGAAGTATGTTGCAGTACCTAGCATAATGTTTGGCATGAATGTTATGGCATGGAATGGAGGAGACCTAGAAAAGTTGGAGATGCTACAGAATAAGGTAGGGCGTTTGGCATTAGGCACCCCAAAATGGACGGCTGTAGAAACTATTAGAGGGATTTAGGGTGGAGTCTGTTTTCTGAAGGAATAGTAATGGATGTGTTGAATTATCCAGTAAGAATTGAGCGAATGGAGAATAAAAAGTGAGTCAAACAAATTTTTGAATGGAATCTGAGTAAAAGTTTTTGGGAAAGCATTTGCTGGGGGCATGCAAGAAAACTGAAGATTCAGAAGACTGTTCGTGTTCGAATTGGAAAACCATGGACGATCGGTTATCGAGAGGTCGTGGAGGTAAAGGATTGGAGTGGCATTGCAATTAGTGGAAGAAAATATTGAAAAACTAATAAAAGAGTATGGTCTGAACCAATGGAAGCGTAGTATGAATGGGAAAACTACTTTAATTTGGTGTGCCAGTAAGAATGTACCAAGGTTTGAAATGTTTATAATGGAAGTTTTGGCAGCCAACTCTTGTTTGCCGTCAGATGAAACGATTCAAATGTGAATAGGTGTATATGGAGGTGGAATGAGAAAAATACAAGGTTATGTCTGCAGAGTAACAGAGGAGCAGAGAAAAAGTTGAATATTTAGGCTTAGAATGTAGTAAATATGAACATGAGCGAGAGAGCCTCATGCATGTGGTCCATGAGCAGTATGGAGAGAACAAGCGGAATGCAAGATGTGTTGAAGGGGACTCTGGTATGGGATATCTTGTGGGACTGGATAAGGAGTGTAGTACGACTGTTGTCGATGAGATGAAGTATTTCTTGGTGCATGCTTGGGGTAAGCGAGATTGATGTTGATTGCTCAGTTTTTTTTAAATGTGACTACCTGCAGAGCATTGCGTGTGTGATGAAGGGAATTGGAGGCCGTTACAAAGGCCCCAGCCACACGCTAGTCCTAAATCTAAGCCTAAGTCTACGCGTTTCTTCACGCCTAAATATCTCGGAACGTAAATGCTGATTGAGACGCAGCGGTGAAAGCTCACATTTCTCTCGCAAAGTATTTGCATTTCTTGATGAACTGCTCTAATTTACATGACTAGGCATAAAAAGAAAGATACAGATGTGCGTTATTTATATTTTCAGTGCTCGGTACTTCGTGTCTGCTTACACTGACACCACTATAATGCAATTCAGTCATTTCAGTAATATATTATAATAATTTTGATATAACGACCATTTGAGACGTTAAAACATCCGTTTGTGCCACATTGCATCTAAAAGAGGCAATAGAGGTCCAATGACAAACTCCACGACAACAAGTCCTTAGTAATAATTATGTTCACTCCGTGATAAATAATATAGCCTAATGGAGACTCGTTTTGAAAAGCTTATATTCCTTTTCACCACTCCTTCCCCCGCTGTAGTCGAGTAGTGAACGGTTCGAGTTAACTTAACTCGAGTTAACGGTTCGAGTTAACTTAACTCGAGTTAACTCGAGTTAACGGTTCGAGTTTCCACGCAACTCTTGAATTTTTTCTTCTTGTGACGCAGGTCAGGGAAGTTGACTACTTCAATAGCTGACTGATTATTTTCTCAAACTACGCGCTGATCCCTACTAGCTGCTACCTCAAGTTATAATGCAGAATAACGGGAACAGTTACTTAGAGCATCATCACTAGTTTTAAGATATTAACATTAAGCAATGAAACACCTATATATCTGTACTGCATACTTAATCAAAAATTAAGTGTTTATCTTTCTTGCCTTCTTAATTTTTCTTTCATTATCATCTCAACAAAAAACATAGCGTAAAGAACAAGCAAGCACAAGCATAATGCTCATTACTGTGACAAGTTACACAGGCATTGATGTAACAAGGTAGTTTTACATTCATGGTAATATATGATACATGTTGAAATAGTAAATTTACCCTTCGTAATTGATCCTTGAAATTATATTTAAACGTAAAATGTCATTGTAACGATTAATAACATGGGGATGGAAAAATACAATTTTACGTCATGCACGTGGTATATTTTTCAGATCTTTCTTCTTTAGATACGTAATTTCTAATGCCACATATTCAGCATGATACCGATTTTCCAAAAGCAAGTCTCAATTAATCATCACCCTAAAGCATTAGACTCACCCAGCATATTCGCTAAGGATAAAATGACTACTCTTTAATGACTACTCTAAAATGACTACTTTAATATACGTTTTTGTTGTTTGTTTGTCTTCCACTTACTCCCGTTCGATAGAAATATAAAGTGTCATTTTCTATAGTAATACGCGTTTCAATATATAAATAAATAAATAAATCTTCTGCTTGTACAGGAGGATGTTTAACCCAGGTGTATTTTCTTGTAAATTCTGGCAGATTGTTTATATGGTTGCATTATATTTTCGCTTACTTGGGCGAAGTCTTGACATCTGGGTTAAAACATACTCAAGATCATATAACGTTTGATCCATTTCGAGTTTAATTCCACAACTTTAGCTGGAAATCGATGAAAATAGAAATTAGGTTTTCTGGATTGCAAGAACACATTACACCGTAACGCAGAGTTGGAAAAAATTACCCAAACGAGCTGCAATCATGATAGACGGATTCTTAAATGCGCTTGATTTCTGTAATATAAGAAAATAAAGATATTTTACGCTGCATTATTTCTCTACATCTAAATTTTTCAATATTAACTATTCGGGGTGATAGCTTTTAAAGAACGGGATTGTTTAACAATGCAATTCGAAGTATGAAATCTGAAAAATATTTACCGAAACAGTCAATCCCCGATAGAACAGCGCCAAATAAATTATTAGAATTTAATCTTTACACGCTTCGAACGTTTTTTACGAACTTCAACTAGTTTAGTAATTTAGCAAAGGCTCACGTAAATAAATATTACCCATTGCAAAATGTGCAACACCAGGTGAATTTCGTTGTGCTGTGCCGTAAGATAAAGTCGTATGAAAAATTGAAAGTTGCGATAGTTCGATGACTAAAAACTGCTGTGAATTTTAATATTTATTAATAGTTTTCAGGCATGGCTAGGCATGATATCTGACGCGTATGCAGGATTCATTTTAAAATTAAATAAAGATTGCCCCCTGGTAAGCTTTGCACTTAAAAATGGCATGGCTGCCTGTCGTAAGGTTTAAGTACAGCGTCGGAAGCTATTGGTTCTTAATTATTTCACGACAATTGATGGGGCCTAGAAATTCAAGAAAAATTCCAAGATTTCAGTAATTATTTGCGACAAATTTAAAAATAGTTTCATGAATAAATTCAAGGCAGGCATTAAATAAATATTGTTTGAATAATAGCCATTTGGTCGCGTATGCATCAGAGCAGCAGGGTTGCGTTGAGTTGCGGCGTCACAGGCTTGCCAGCTTCCGAGTCGTTCGCACCTTTGCTCCATTTTTTGTAAGTACATCGTATTTTTTCTATGGTGATTTATATTTTTCTGAATATCTGTAATAATTGTACTGATTATTAAAAATATTGTTTACTTCGTTGTTGCCAAGGTTATGATTTTATTTGGAATCTAAAAATAGTGTACGCGCGGTAGGCGACCGGTATCGCTAGACGTTCTACGAGCCTTGCTGTAAAACTGCAGCTTTAAAATTCCCGCTATGAAAAGTTTAACTTTTGTCTTGTGTACTACGATTACAGTGTGTATAATTGCAAATATCTATATGTTTAGATAATATTTATACGCTCTCTGTATACACAGTACGTAGTTTAAAGGGGCAGTTGCCATTGCTTTCCATGTCCCTGAATTGGTCATAAACACTGGCTGTTGGAATTTCGATGTGCTATCGTACTTACCGAAAAACTGAGTTCAAAATACTTTATTTCATGAACAGTTGACGTAAACTGCTTTCTCTATGAGGAACTTTAAAGGTCGTAGCACAGGAGAGGATACCCTATCGACCGTTATGGATTGTTGCGGGATTGGGTGCTCGGGTGGGCGGGATCGAGTGAGAAGGAAAGGAGCGAGCGAGAGCGGCGTTGCTGCGTTCAAAATGAACACCAAGGCATCGCGCTTTTGTGTGCTTGTGCGTTTGCTTCCCGCGCATTTCGTATTGCCGTACTTTTAGTTTAATTTGAGTTTGTTTTATCTAAAGGTTGCCATTTTGCGCCTTGTGTACACCTGTATCACAATGCGTGCATAATTGTACCTACAGAAAAATTAAGGATATTACATTTTGATTAACCCTTGCTTATTATTGATGAAAAGTTGCTCACACTCATCTGCGTATCCATTTATAAAAAAATTAAATGAATTTGGTTTTTATTGTCCATTTAGTTCGAGATCGTGTAACACAAGCGTAAATATCCGAGCTGTTTCATTGTGAACAACCATTCTACAATCCTGAGTCGTGAAACAACCCTGTAGTTCGCAGGCTACTTGCTCATTAGGGGATCGTGCAGCAGCGTGTCTTGCTTCGCTGATCCTCGGGATGAGTACAACATTAACTGTAATCTTTTGCTTCTCTAGAGGAAGTAGAATTCTTGGGTTTATCTTAACAGAAAGTGGTGTCAGTTATTACGCGTCTGTCAAATGCGTACCAATATCAGTTACTTGATGAACATGGTATTCTTAGCTGATGTTTTCGAGTTGCGGCGCATTATTTATCATTGACGCCAATTAATAGAAAAGCAAGTGGCCGACACTGATATTGTTTCTCTTATAGAGTATGATGTTTATTGTGGTCCCTGTTATACATAATTTTGCTTATTGCAGCAACCCGTGAGCCATCACAGCAATGGGCGAGACAGCAGCTGAAGAACCGAAAAAACGAGGTCGGCCTGCAGGCAGCGGCGCCCCTAAGAGGAAGGCTGCCGACGAGGCAGGCAACGCTCCAAAGAGGGGGCGAGGTCGTCCTAAGGGCTCTGGGAAGAAGGCCGCAAAGAAGACTTCTCCCAAGAAGGTGAGAATGAAAAAAAAATCTTATGCCCTAAAGCTCGTGATGATGTTATTCGGTGTGAGAAGGTAGGTACGTGTGCAGGAGTTTCTTCGTGTTGGGCATTGTTTGTTATTGGTTCTGAAGAAAACGTTTTCCAATGAAGGTTTAGTAATTTTTAATTTAATTTTGAGATTTTTTAACTTTCAATTTTTTTTAAATACCTAAATGTAAGATCAGTTCGTTGAATTCGCTTGTCCAAAGCCTCTACATTAAATCAATGATTTCGAGGAATAAAAAAAATGTTTACGAAGGTTTTCCATTGTTTGGCTTCATGGAATTGGTGTACGAAGAAATTCATGCTCCGTAAATTTTCTATAATTGTTAATTTTGTAAAATCGTGAGCAGCTAAGACTGTATTGGAGGACATTCGTCATAACATTGTTCATTATTTGTCGTCATCATATTATGTGATCAATTTTTATGATTTATGTAACATGTATTTCCTAGAAGATAGTTTAGTCTTAAGTAGTTTGGAAATTTGCCTGTCCCTGGATATTCATAACGGAAAGTTGGAAACATGACTTATAAAATAATACTTAGTTTGCTTTAGTTTTGATTAGTGTGACGACTGTTTTATAATGTACGTGGCCACAAAAATGTATGTAGTAAAACAATGCGTATGATTGACACAGTAGTTCTATGTATAGTGTTGATTGTTATTCATCACATTAAAAGCAGTGGTGGCTGTGTAGTGCACATATATACTCTAACTCAGCACGAAATTTTGCAATATTGCTTATGCTCCTTTACTAGAATTTGGCTTATTTTCATTTCTTATCACGATGAGAAGATACATACTCGGCTTTCATTAATTAACGATCTAATTCGTAAATGAACCTTAAATGATGGATTTCTTGAATTTTTCGTTGTTTTGCAGTCAGTTCGCCTAAATAAATAAAAACTTGAATTAATTATTGCCTAAACTTCTTGACACAGCGCGCCTGTAAGTGTAAGTCTAATGGAGAAAATAAAAATTCCTCACTTAATCATGAAAAATGTTTTTTGGTTGTGAGGTATATTTTTTATATCTTCTTTGGAACTCGTACAGATGCTCAGTTCTTTTAGTCCAACAATCACGTATGTTTTGGCTTGAGTAACCATAGCGGGTCTGGTTTTCTGTAAAAAAATCGTATTCCAAGGCACTGGACGAAACTAAACATTGTCCCTTGTAAAAATTTAAACTAATTTTTTACACTTTTTGTTTAGATTAATAATGGGTTAGTAGTCCCTTGTACGAGAACAGTTCAGAATGTAGTGATACCAAAGATCTAGTAGATGTACCGCTAGTTATCATAATATACTAGACAAGATAATTACACTTGTGGACTTCTTCCTTCAATTAAAAGGTAAAACCGCATCCAGTGCACTTACTCTGAACATGTATTTATTTTACGGATTGATAAATTTCGATAAGACCATGTCAATACAATTTTTTTTTATTGAATTACTGAAGCAGGTCATTACTTGACTATATTTTACGTCTGTAGGGCGGCACGGGCAAGCGCGGTCGCCCCAAGAAGGCAGATCCGGAGGAGTCCAAGGCTGAAGAAGAACAGGAGTAATTTGCCAGCACCCTGCCGTGTCCTTAGTCATGGAGGAGTACTTGCGCTCAACTTCAATAATTTTTAACGTGATCTTCAGTTGCAGAAACAACCTTTTTGTACTAGGTAAACCATAGTTGGCCATAGGTTCCTTGGCTGTTGTATGCAATTGTCGTGTAGGAGTTCACGTGAGTTAAAATCTCTGAACGATTATGACTTCATATTGAATTTGTTGTACCAAATGCGTGGGGGCTAAAATGGAAAGTTCTTTTAATGCAGCAAAGTTTTTTCAAACATATTTTTATACTGTTTGAGGATGGCAAGGCCCCTGTCGCTACGCACCATGGTATCGGAAGTTCTATGGATTTTTTCAGATAAAGGAATGTGTTTAGTACTGAGTAGTTCATGGTTTCTTCTTACAGTACAAATTATGTAGACTCGTAGGTCTGAGTGTTTGTGTAACCCAGAGGTTCCAAACACTTACCGTACAGCCCAAATATTGGTTGTCACCCAAATAATAGAGCCTAATCGCTAGGATCTCATATTACGAGTAGTACCTAAAATTAACGTTACGTTGACTAGTTTTTTAATGAATTGAATTACTTTGACTAAGCACCCTGCTTTAAAAGCAGAGCTCCAAAATTTTGGTTCGCAACTAAAACGTTTCAGGACAGCTGGTGTATCGTGTAGCAATGCCTGCAATATTGCAACACAACCTACGCATTATTGCATGGTGGCCGCACGACTGAAACGTAATCTCATTTGTGTCATTTATTAGTGTTCTACTTTTCAGTGATACTTGTCTCCTAATGAATAAAAAAGTACTTGTTTGAACATTCGACTTCCTCCTTTTAACAATACTTTTAAACACATCAAAAGATGTTGAACTTATAAAGATTGTTCTTTTAATTAATGCCATTTTAAACAGAGGGCGAACCCTTGATTGAAATAATTTGTGACCAAATCATTATTTGACTGGAAAAATTCGGTAGGAAGTTGAAAGTCCAAATAATTTGTTTATAATGACAGCACCAGAGTTTTGTAATAATGAGCATAAACATTTATCTGAGCGTGTATCACATTGACCGTGAGTAAATACAGTAGCGTTGGTAATACAAGTGTGAATTTCTTTGGACTGTAACGCTTCCGTTGCATGTTCCCTCGGAGTGATTTTCAGAAATCAGTCATCTGGTACGAAATTTATGCAGTGAAAGTTCGTTATATTATGTTCCATGTGATGTGACAGGATTGTGTCGAAGCAAGACCTCGAGTAAAACTTCTCTACTAAAAAGAAACTTAACACGTTTCTGGCGATTGCTTAGTCTCTGCAAATCTTTATTTTGCACACAGAGTCCCTAGAAATCTTTGGAAAAATTACAGAACCTAACGTGAGTGACCCACCGGTGGGGTCACGTCGCAGGAAATGTGTTAAGGATCATTTCCTGAACAGGAAGGAGGGTTTAGCTTGTACGGCTGACTAGGAGCTCGAAGCCTTCCTCATATAGTTACGAAACATGGCGCAACAGGTGACTCTGAACGACAGAATGAACCCTCGTTATTGGTTTCTGGCGGGTATATTCAACACATTCTAAAAAATTAATCTTCACATACAATAAAAGGAACTCTTTTTAGCCATAGAATTAAATATTCACGCTCAATATAGTCTCTTTGTGAGAAGTCCCGTGCCTGGTTTGTAAATGTATAGGTAATGAACGTACATTCTCTTGTCGTCATTACTCCATCCACAGAAGAAAACTAGAGCGACGCCCATCGCGTTCCACAACCATGTGAGGCGCAACCGATCTGCCTGACCTTGAACGTTGCCTCTCCAGCCGTGCATCCAAATGTTTGTGGTTGAGGTCTTCGAAGCTTCAACCCTTTCGGTACCATGATGCAAATATCAGAACCTTTTCAACATGTTTAACATCAAATTTTAGAAAAGATGCTTTGTGATGTTTTACGGTCACTGCATTGTTCTGATCAAACTGTAGCTTGCACTGCCCTACCAGCGTTTGCACAGACACACGTGTTGCTCTGCAACTTAGTAAGCGAAAAATGACTGCGGCTATCAGAGATACCGTCGGCACCGAAAGGGTTAAACCCTTACAATGTGACTGTTGAGCTTCACGTGCTCGTATGGTGCAGTATAAAAGTAGTAAAAAAGTTTGGTTTCAACACGTCAGGTATGATTGTAAAGGAATCGGCGCAACAGTACAAAACTAAGCTTCGAAACATCTTTTTTCTAGCTCTCGTCAAGGTGCTTCGTAGAGTTTCAAATAAAAAGAAGTATCTATGCGTAGCTGGCAAAGTTTAATTCGATCGAGGCTATAGACTAAAGTGCCTATTGAATCTCCAGGTTTTGGGGCTCTTCTGTCATGTTCAACCTAATATAATGTTGAAATTCCCTTCCTAACAGAAAACTAACCATCGGTACAAGATTTATGCAGTGTATCAAAATAATGCAAAAATGGGCCATTGAAAGTATAAATGGCTATTTAAAGAGTTTACTTGAGTAGCAACACGCGCTGAGATGCAAGGTTCCAGAACCGAAGATGTTTGTGTATGAACGATTGTTGTTAAAATCGATGAAATTATTCAAGAAGATGCAATCATTATGAGAGACTTCGAGAGTAGCAGCACTGATGAAGGCGATACCTCTAATGATAGGCTTTGGTATTACGAGGTGATAAATGCCTACACAACATTGACGATCTTGCGTCAAAATTGTAAAAGTTTGAAATGCAGTATTAGAGACAGGATGTGATGGAATTCGCTATTTAGTTGATAAGACTTTCCTTGGAAAGTGGAGAAAATCGCTAGCGATGAAGATTGAGTTTATTCTGGATTTTGGTAACGTAAACCACCGTTCATTTTTATTCAATCCAAGGAGCCTGTAATAGAGAACCAACGTTCTGGAAAGCTAAAAATTTTTCTTGTGGAGCGCGTGGGTTTCTTTGGAAACGCTCGTTTCATTCCAGGATTTCCAGCAGTATGGTGAAAAACAACCAGCGGGCAGACGAGTTTCCGGGCCTCTCAGAATCGCCCACTAGTGATTCTCTGTGTACGGCAGGGTGGTCATCTTGAGTGTTTATCAAAACTTGTTTTTGCTTGTATAAATTGTACAATCCCACATACTTTTGAACAAAAATTAGGTATGTATCTATTGCCTTGCTATTAGGTATATATCTCGTTTCTATTCCCATATTTTATTCTATTACATCAGAATTATAATTCCAGCTTAACTTTGAGAGCTCCAGGAAAAAGCCACTCTACCGTGGTTACAAGTGTTCACTCCCATCCCAAACGTATGCCCGTGTACATCTGCTGCATGAGTATTAAATTTAATCAGAAACACTTGCAGCAGCTTTTCCTGCTCCAAGATGAAACTCTAGAAACTATTTATATAGCAATATTAATAGCATACCTCAAACCTCTCACTCTGCAGGAATGATTATGCATCCTATCGACTTCGTAAATTCAATACGAAGACTTAATTCCTGGGAAGAGATCAAAAAATTCCTTCTGCCTCGGTTTTTATCTCAGTGTCATATTCAAGTATTACCTGATTTCTTTAGAAGTACGAGAACATTTTGCAGTATTTCATCTGACATTTATTTAATGCCCCAATCGTATTAGTGATAAGATGTTTAGCAATATTTCAGTGTAGCAGATTCCATTTTTAGAGTGCTAAAAATGAAGAATTTCTTCTTTGATTTATGCCGACACGTACTCATGAATAATTGAAAAATATCGTTCCTAAAAACATGAAATAGATTGACGTCAGTGGCGTTCCTGAAATCAATAAGCAATTTCCCGTTGCGGGTCTAGTTACGTCATCGTTCGTTTGTTGGCGCCTTTAAGTTAGCGGGCATCTGTTCAGTTGGTTGCCGCTAGTTCCGGAGAGAGGTAAGGCCTTGCGCAGTCAGCACGTCGGTTGCTTAAACTTCAATTTATGGAAGATTTGACTATTTCTTCAATTCTATTACGATGATGAAGCTTAATTTTCTAGTTATTGTAGTAGGTTTTGTTTTAATGTATTCCCATGAATAATTCGTCATCAGCTGTTTGCTAGTATAGTTTACCGGGAAGTACAATAGGTTGCTTTGCACGCTCTGGACAGCGCAATGCGCTTCATTTTTTAAGCTTCGTTATGATTACGTAAGCTATTTGTTTCATCTGAGTATAGAAATAACAACCGCGTTAATTCCATTACGTATCTGTTCTCTAGCGTTCTCGCTGCGGTGTAATGCTATGAAGTCACATGCTTAGAAGTGTAGCTGCTGTGGTGTGTCGAGGTCGAGGGAACTTCAAATTAGATAGAATGACAACGGTAACAAGCTGTTTGGTCCATTTGTAGGTTCCTAGTACAGTCAAATGCTGTTTAAAGTTCAGGCATCAATCACCTGAGTCACGTACAAGCACTGCAATCATACACTGGTCCCACAGATTACGGAGAATTAATAGGCGTACAAGTGTTACGTAATGATTAGTACAGCTTTGTGAATCTGTAAGAGTTTGTAGTAAATTAATTTAGCACAAGCGTAGACAATTTGTCGTATTTATACAATTTTGTTAGTTTTCATGAACTGCAGGTTATCCTGACAGCAAAACCCAACCTCTGGAATCAATTTATTTTAGGTTTATACCTTCATTTGTAGTTGCAAGTGTTTCCTACAGATGTCATAAGTGTGGACTGTATTACATCTGCCACAAGCAGAATATGAATTTTGTTTCTCATGCCAAATTTGTTGTATATTTCTTATTTGAATTCAATGTGTTAATTTTATTTGTACAGGTTATTTATCTTCCAGCAGTAATTGAATGCTTGTAGATCCTATAATTTTAGACTCTTCATTGTTCATATAGAAAAATTCTTAATCTTCTCCACTACCAAGTAATAGTAGAAAATATGGATTTTTTTTTGTTAAAGCTCATTTGACATGGAAGCTTTTGATGTACATATTTTGTTCTGTTATATATGAGAATTTTTCTGTGGCAATGAGTTGGGATTTTGTTAAATTTCCATTCAGCTGTGAATTTGTGCTGTGCTCCCATAAATTTGTACACACATTTGAATTTTGTTCATTCAATTTTGTAATCCTATGGGAACTTCATGAATAACCTTGAATAATTTAAAATTTGTTGTTACAAAATTGCTGTTAAGGTGACACTGCTTTCTACAGCTGTACTTTAAAATATTTTGCTAATGGAAAAAATATATTCTACACAATGAAACAAAGAAATTAGGCATTGCAGTAACCCACAGAGTAAAATTTGACTGTATTTTATTTTAAAAATTTGGCTAAGTTACCAGTTTAGTGTAGTTGTTGCTTATGGAAGGAAGAAATGGAAGTGATGTATGACAGAAACAGGGCTTCTCAGTCTGTGTTACCAGCCTTATCACTTGCCCTGGGAATGACCTTTGCTTGCATGCACACACTTATTTTATATTGAACTTATCAGAATGTTCAAGTTGTTTAGTCTTTTTTTTTATCTAAATCTAAAAGTGCTTTTGCTATTTGAACTGATTTAATATGCAACTTCAATGTATCATAAATTGTTTTTATTTTTCTTCAATATATCATACTATCATTGGTCTATTGTGAGTAGCTGCAGTTAAGTAAAATTAGTTACACAACAGATGCATCTCAACCAACACTTGTAAACAAGTGCTAGCATGCAGGGTGCAGCTACTCGGAATAATTGGTGAACTGCAGGACTGAGGTTCATTACTCATAGAATTTCCTAACTTCCATACCAGACATTCTGGCTTATGAGTAATTTATTCATATCAGCAGATTTTCTCCATGTCTGATATTTGTTTGTGCAGTGTACATAGATCAGGTTAGAGGTTAAGTTATATATGTATGTGATAGATATTTACATGCTAGTTTTGGTTTCAGTTGAAGTGTTTTTCAAGTTAGTAGTCCAGTGGATGTGTTGTTGTTGTAGGACTTTAGATTAGATATATTTTAGTTCAAATAGTTGCTGGAATTTTGTAATCATATGCCGATGAGCTTCATGAATGACCTTGAATACTTTCAATTTGTGAATACAAAAATTGCTGTTAGAGTAACACTTTTTTTCTACAGTTGTACTTGATCATTTTCTGCTGGTAAACAAAAGATATTTTGCACAATAAAACAAAGAAGCATAATGTGGAAGCAACCGCACTGTAAAATTTCTGTTTAAACTATTATTTTGTTGCCCACCTAAGGAATTGGTATTAAGGCAAATGCTATGTTGCTGTAATCTTATGGAGAAAATGACTTAAATGCATGAATGGAGATTTGCTTTCAACCTATACAAATTTATCAGTCCAGGAGCAAAGCTATATCTTTTCTCCCCTGTTAATAATGCGTATATGCAATCTTATCATAGCGTTGAAGTGCCTCATCTCAGTTTTTACTCAATAAGCGAATACCACTACATGCTGCACGCTGCAGCCGCTACGGCCCAGTATTTGTGTTGGGCAACCGCATGTTTTGCATTGGCAGCATGTTTTGCACTGAGAAAATTCCCTGGATAGTACAAAAATGAAACAATTACGCACTTCAGAGGAACATGCAAAATAAATGGGAGATAAAAATATTAGTAGCTAAAAAGAATGAATAATACATTAAAGGTTCATAGTACACAATGCCTTCAAAACCTTTTATTCGGTTCGAAGATTGTGCCAATTATAGATGGTCTAATGTTGCCGAGAGTGATTTCGTATATAATTCAGTATAATTCCAATTCGTTACTGATTTCGAATGAAGTATATTTTTAGCATTTACTTCCGAGTTGGAGATATAAATTGGCTTCGGATTCTGTGAACTTTAAGCTGTGCATTTACATGCTTCACATGTTTTATCATTTTTACTGCGAAGTGCAGGCCTGGAGATACGCTATCAAGTATTCCATATCATATAAGATAACGTAGAATCGTCATAATTTGCTTCTCCAAATGTCGCCGGAGTGCAGAACCGGAGTAGTTTTGTATTGTAGTCAGTGCGAGATGTTTTGTTGCTGCTGCTGCCCCAAAAAGAAAAAAGAAATCAAAGCTCCTTCACTCGATGTGGTTGCTGCTCCGGTGCCAGTCCTTGAACAGAGAAACAAAGGAGTAGAAATCGAAGTGCAAACCGAAGAGTTTTATAATTCCATAGAGAATCAAGAGCCAGAAGTTCCTGAGCCTGTGCTCGAAGAAAAAAAAAAAGAAGAAGAAGAAGAAGAAGTCGAGGAGTTTGAAGAAAAAGGTGTAGATCAGTGGGGCGTTATCATAAAGGAGTTAGTGAAAAAGCAGTCTATTCGAAAGAGTAACTACGATAAAGATCTACTGAGTCGCTTAGAGAGCGTGGGTCGCATTGGTCCAACTCCGACCGTTTACAGCGTTGATGAGTTGCAAGACAAGCAATCCACCAATGAGGATATCCTCAATGTGATAACTGCTCAACAAGACGGTTCAGCTGCCCAAGGTGCTGAAAAGAAGCGTGAAGGTTCGACGGAGGTAGAAAAGAAGCGTGAAGGTTCGACGGAGGTAGAAAAGAAGCGTGAAGGTTCGACGGAGGTAGAAAAGAAGCGTGAAGGTTCGACGGAGGTAGAAAAGAAGCGTGAAGGTTCGACGGAGGGAGAAAAGGAGCGTGAAGGTTCGACGGAGGGAGAAAAGGAGCGTGAAGATTCGACGGAGGTAGAAAAGGAGCGTGAAGATTCGACGAAGGTAGAGGATTCGTCAAAGAAGGTAGAGGCGGCAATCCCCGTGAGTTTGACAAATGTTGATGAACGTCTTTCTCGAGATGGAACAAAACTTGCCAAATGCAAAGATTCGTCAGCAGAGCCCAATAAAAAGCTTATAAAGCAGATTGCTATTGAGGAGACAATCAACGGAAATGTAGAGAAGCAGCAAGTTAGCGTGGGCATTGATGAAAATTCAGGTGACCATTGTGACAACGTGGTCAAAGCAGCTTCCTCTACTACTCCGTCTACTCGGCCTGACAATGAGCTGGAAGTTCCCGTACGAGGAAACTCGGAAATTCCTGCTGTTGAGACTCAGACTCTCCTAACTGACAACCCTGGGGATCACAAGCATTCGAACTCTGAATCGAATACGTCGATCAGAAGCAATATTTCATTAGCTGTGTCGAATTCCAACACGCAAGATTCTTCTTCTGTCGCGGATTCAGTCAATGTTACCGAGTCAGTCGATAAAGACTCCTCGAGAAGCGACTTTTCGGAACCTTTAGATTCTGGTCGTGGTTCAATCGATATAGAAGTTCCCGTTGCGCCCATACGGAAGAAAAAACTCTCCGCTGGAAATATCCTCGCCCCACTCTGAAATTATTTTTGCTTGTATTTGTAGTGATATTGAAATAGTTAAGGTAAGTTTCTTAGTCTATCTCCTTGTAAAACATGACTTGAATCGGTTCATTCATTGGTAAACATTTCTTAATAATCGGGTATTAGTGACTGGATTAAATTAATTTGAAATAAGTTGAGTGCAGGGATATTGTTTTCAGTACATATATTGCATAAACACTGAGATTACGGCCTGGTATATTTCGTATATAACTAAACCACGATTCCAATATCCTAACGTATCCACTCTAAAGTGAAGTACAGTGGCTATTGCCGTGCATTATTTCTTCGGAATCTCACCAAAAAATAGTTCAGAAATTCTGTTCCAATAGACTAGTATCAACGTGTAGGCACATGTGTCAAATTTATAAATATCACGAAAGTTCTTGCCCATCTTACATTCTAGTTTGTCTGCAATGGGGAACATTGGTTGCAAATTGTGAAATTTTCATTAGGGGCGACACTGGTTGGAATAGTGGTACAATCATACTGCATCTTACCGGCTGATAAGATTGCTTTCTATCAGTGTGTCTCACGGTGCCTCAATGGAGTATTTTGTTAGTGACTGGTGGTGCACTCGTGGTGCGTGTCACCTTCATGACGTGCTTATTGATTAACCGAGACTTTAGGCTACTGTTGCAGGACTTGACTTGGGCGTAGAGGTCAGGTCAAGTTGGTTCATTTAACTTCATGACGCTTTTGTGTTGAAACTCCTCCTTGACGTAAATTTCAAAGTTCACGATTCTGATCGTCGCTGTCAATTACATGAATTCAACGTTGTGGATCATTTAAAATTGGTCGATCCATAGATTACTAGAAATGCAACAATTATCATGAGCAAAAATATTTTAAGTATGATGGAAACGAAAAATCACCGTGTGAGAGATAAGAAATGTTGAGCTTGGAGCAATGGCATGCTTCGCCCTAACTTATAGCTAAAATAAAGCAAGGAAAAATTGTTTTGTTGAGTGGATGTTCAAACTCGGGGTAGAAATTGTAACCTATTTGTTTAAAAAGTTTAAGAATCATTATGGTTGTTCTTAAACTTTAAAATTGTAAAGAACACACTCATGAACGAGTTTCACCAAAATACATGATCTTTGTAAACACGTTCAATCTTGAAAAAAAAGCTTTTTTTTCAAGTTGCGCTAGCTTTCTCCTAGAAATTATTACATATCTTTTGCATCGTGGGTGAAGAAATCGGAATCGCCGCTCGTTTTATAAGCTCTGCCCATCTCCGTGCCTGGGAAGGATGGCTTACCGGTAAATGGCTACTTAATTACTGTAATTCATGCGTTCGCATAGAGCACTCTTCAGTTATTAGGCATGCTATATTCTCAACTACAGAGTACAAGTTGCACAACTCTGTATTGAGGGCAGTGTTAGGTGCGCTTATTCACTGATGGGCCTTGATGAGGATGGGTTGTGATCTCTGCTGTGTGATGTTCTATCAGGTTACTGGCACAGTCATCGCTAACTCCTGTGAAATAGATCTTCCTAAAGCAGGGGTCGGCAAAGTGGTCGATATCGACCCCTGGGGGTCGAGGGTTATAACATTTCTTTTAGAATTTTAGATCATCAAAAATGTCAATAACGGTTTAACATTTTTTCACCTATTTGTATGTGTGTGTGCACGGAGGGGGTCGATGTAAATACAAATATCTTATGAAGGGGTCGGCGGGTAAAAGTTTGTCGACCCCTGTCCTAAAGCGATGCACGCTTCTTCATTTGAAGCTTTCCCATGAAGCATTTTCCTTTGCATTTTTACTAAAGACTTCAAGACTTCCGTCCATACCTTATTGAAGATCTCTGTGATTATTTATGAACCAATTTGTGCATCATGCGGGCCGGGAACTTTTTCTTACATTCATCAACACGAGATAAATCTGAAGTTCGTTGCAAGTCTTCTATTCGGTTAGCCGAATCATATGTTCATTTTTTGTTCAGAGGTATTCACAGAAGAAGCTCGAGTTCATACTAATATTGACTGTTGTTGCAGGTTTGTGTGTGCGTGTTCACCAGTGTACAATAACATCACCGACTGCCACAATGAGCGGAACTTCCTCCCTGCCTGCCATCACCAAACCAGCACCCTCCTTCAAGGGCACTGCTGTTGTCAACGGAGAATTTAAGGAAATTTCTCTGGAAGATTACAAAGGAAAATACCTCGTTCTCTTCTTCTATCCCCTGGACTTCACGTTCGTGTGCCCTACTGAAATCATTGCGTTTTCTGACAATGTTGACAAGTTCCAGAAACTGGGCTGCGAGGTGGTCGGTTGCTCCACAGATTCCCACTTCTCCCATCTTGCCTGGTCAGTAGCACGTAGCATCTTAACCTCAACTACACTTAACACGTTGACTCCGAAGTGGAACGTATGTGTACCACTTAGGTTAGGTTCTGTAATTTTTTTCAGATCCTTCTAGTGACTATGCGTACAAAGTGAAGTTTTACACCAATCAGGCAATCGGAGTCAACGTGTTAACACGTTGCCTCCGATTGCCTGGCCGGTGTAAATCTTCACTTCGTACATATTATTACTAGAAGGCACTGTAAAATTTACAGAACCTAACCTAAGTGGCCCACATACGTACCACTTCGAAGTCAACGTGTTAAATTAGACTTTCACGAAACTCTTCATGGTAATCAATCCGAATAATCTTGGTAGCTCGTGTGTATCATAGCTAAATTTACGTGTTGACTTCAGAACAATGGGGGCTTGGAATATCTAAGTTAGATTGTCCTGTCTTGCGATTGCTTTACTCTCTCGTCTTTGTTCTTTGTAGTTGTCTAGTCTGTCAAGGTGAATGTCAACGCATATTAAAACTATATATAAACAAGGAAATTCAACTATTTTGTTTTGGGGAAGTTGCATCAGTGTGTATTTTCTTTACTTAACGTTCCGTCTCCTTCTTTTTGTGAACCAGATTTATAAGGTGAATGCTTAATGATGAGGGCGACGGAGAATCTTGCATGCTGAACTCTTATGCGACTCGTTTCTTCGTCAGAATTTTTTTTGTGAGACTGGAGAGCGGTCTACTTTAGGGTATTGATCAAGTTATCTTTTGTTACTCACTGCTCGAGTTTTATAATCACCTGAGGAATTAATTGGTCTTAGTTAAAGCAATTACTAGTCCGTGGCATCTGTATATGTTATTAAGTAAATGAAATTAGAAATACCTGCGGAATATTCACCCGTAAGAGAGGCAAGTTTTTTTTTTTTTAGTCCAATACTGTACGATTCGGATTTTTTGAATGGATTATAATTTATCACTAATGAAGTTACTATCGTTGTCCATGCTCTATTCTATTAATACTAGTTTTTTAATGTGATCTGCTTCCGTTCAATACTCCATGAAACGAGTTCATTGATGTAAGGAACGAGAAATATTTTTAAATTTTTGTCACAAGTTTGGGTGAAACCAATTCCTCGAAATGAATTGTCAAATTAGAATGCTGCAGAATCGAATTCTCGTGTGTAATAGTAAGAGATGTAAAAATCGAATTTAAGTTTATTCATTGTTAAAGATCTGACGTGAACGCTAACAGGCTTGTTTCAGCAGAGAAAAAATTCACGGGTTCAAATCAATGTTTTTGAGAGCCTGTATTGATCTGAATGAAACACGAGAAAAGAGGTAGTTATTGTTTCCAACTCACTCTCCATCTAGGTGTGACTTACGACACAGGAATTTATGACTATAGGTCATTCATCAGACATCTGTGCAAAGTCGGACTATCTTCAATTCATGATCAAACATACCGCTGTTGATGCCAGTATGATTATCGTCCCCATTAGCTGAACTCGACCGATTTTATTTTGATGTAACCTCCATAATGAGCTAATGAGAATCAACATTATAGGATTAACACCCCACGGCGCGAGGGCGGACTGGGTGAAATGAACATCCCACTGTTGGCCGATAAGAACCTTGAAATCGCGCGTGCATACGGCGTCCTCAAGGAAGACGGTGTTGCGTTCAGAGGTCTCTTCATCATCGATGGCGACCAGAACTTACGGCAGGTGAGACACGGTCTTCGTGATTCATAATCGTGTTCGCATTACTCCTGTTGAGGCAGCAATTCCAGCAGTAAAACATTGTTTAACACGTTGACTCCGAAGTGATACGTATGTGTACCACTGAGGTTAGGTTCTGTAATTTTTTCAAATCCTTTTAGTGACTATGCGTACAAAGTGAAGATTTACACCGGCCAGGCAATCGGAGGCAACGTGTTAATTCAAGGTTGTTTCAGTGCGTGGCGCTTGCTTCCCAGTTTGTCATTGTTGTGTTGGTCTAATTTTTTGGACGTGGAAGTTCAATTTTAATGTAGTCTTTTGCTAGGTAAATTCATGAGGCTGGATTACAGAAGTATAGTTAAAACAGGAATTATCACCCTTGCAAATTGAGCGAGACTTCTAACCGAGTGGATAGAGTAAGAAGGATCATTTGCTATAGAAGTGTAAGCTAAACTAAACAATGACACATACATATTTCAGCCTATTCATGGTAAGTAGGGCTCCAATCGTATAGTGTTTACCCTTATTTATCTTATGTACGAGAAGAAAGCACCAATTCACGATTGTCTCATTCTATTGAGTGTAGTTTACTGTTTGTAAAATAGAGGGAAGATTTCGGGACGATCGTTTCCATTGAGGTTGCGATATAGTATACATTTCCATTTTCTCTGTGCGTTTAGCGTTTTTCTAATCTCGGTACAACTTGGCACATAAAAGAGCTGAAAATTACATGTTTAACACGTTGACTCCGAAGTGGTACGTATGTGGACCACTTCAGTTAGGTTCTGTAATTTTTTCAGATCCTTCTAGTGACTATGCGTACAAAGTGAAGTTTTACACCAGTCAGGCAATCGGAGGCAACGTGTTAAAATATAATTCCTAAGCCTCGTCTTTTGGGGATTAAATACACAGAAGGGGATCTCCACTCCTCGCTCCATTTTATTTGTTTTGCTTATTGAGACCTACAAAAGGTTTTCTTTTTTTTTATACTTCGCGGAGGTTCAAAAAAACTCAAACTCCTCATCTGAGCACTCTTCATTTTCTTGGTTAAAATGTACTGCCTTACCTCTAGTTTGAACCCTGAAGGAACCGGCGTTTGTGGTTGATATCATTAGTCTTTCTTTTCTGACATATTTTTCAAATTTGTTTTTTTTTTCAGATTACTGTGAACGATCTTCCGGTCGGTAGAAGTATCGAAGAGACTATTCGTCTTGTGGAAGCATTCCAGTTCACTGATAAACATGGAGAAGGCAAGTTTTATATTAATTTTGTGAGAACAATATTACGTAATGCTTCATAATAATTTCTAGTTTATTAACACGTTAACCGCCACATGTACCACCGGTGGTACATTTGAGGATTTCACTTACCGCCGCATGTACCACCGGTGGTACATTTCCAAATTTTTAATAATTATTTTCAAAAATTAATTTAAAATATTTACGGAAGGTTAAATGATAAAGTCGTAAAATGGTAAAGTCGTGGCGGTAGTGACAAATCTCTGATATCAGGCATGGTGGTTAACGTGTTGATGTCACTAACGCAATTTGGCTTCATTAACCCCTTCCCCAACAATTTTTTTGTTGAAAAAGTTTCTTTTTCAGACTAATTTTTTCATTTTGGTTCTAAATAGAACTTTTTGGTTCATGGCTTACAAAGGCTTAAAATCGACGAGTATATACGCATGTAGCTGGTTTTTGAAGGTAAAGTTTTGGACGAGTATACTTGTCGACGACTGAAAAAAGAACATTTTGTGAAAACGTGTATACAGGTTTCTGCCGGGGAAGGGGTTAAACGAGACTCGGCTTTTATTGGCTGCTTGATTTTAAAAATCCGATGCCTCAATGTCTTATTTTTGTTGTTGTTCCTTTGTCCAGTGTGCCCTGCTGGCTGGAAGCCCGGTGCTGACACTATGAAGCCTACTGTCGACGAGAGCAAAGCCTACTTCGAAAAGGCCAATTAATCGTGACCTTATTTAGCCACAGAGCACAGTTTATGTATTGCCCAGTTGCGTTCTAATCAAAATATTTATACCCTTTAATTTTTGAGAATGTAGTTTTTGACCAGACCTCAGAACGGTGATCTAGGAGTTTACTTGTGTGTTTTTCATCATAACTAGTTACCAAAGTGCTTTATCTTTTGCAGCAGGTTTAAAGTGGCTGTTGGTTTACTACAGCAGTCATGACAATACCATAAGAGAGGAAATATATATATCGTGTTTTGTTCACACGTGTTTGTCTTGACCTTTTAACGCGTTAGATAACCGAAGCACCCAATTGTAATTTGAAAACGCTAGTTGATCTTCATGGGCACGCTTAACTGTCCGGTACGTAGTTCTTTCTTCCTAAGTAGTTCCCAAAGTTGTTAGGCAGAAGTAACGTGTTGCCTATGAGGGCTAGACAGGTTGAGGATCCGACCCTGATGAAAGTTCATGAGCTTCCTCCTTGGCAAAACTATCGGTGGAACTCCGTTCTGAAATTAATGGAGTGGCTATTGTTCCTATGATTTAGCTCCATTGCTTCGCAAAGTACTTTGTTTTTACATTTTCCTCGTAATAAGGTTTCAAGGTGTTCTATTCCACACAGAGACGAGTTGAATAGTTTCTAAAGTGAAACTGAAGATTTCACGCAAGGGGCACGAGGAAGTAGCGAGTTAGGATCTGTGACAAAATCATTTTGTTAAAGTGAGCTATTTAAAACCGTGCTTACAAATGGCTCGAAATGCTGAAGTGGCAGAGCATAACGTACGTGTATGTTTAGCTTCCCTGTAATTCCCTCGATTTCAAAAGAAAATTGGTATCAGTATTAGGCTTGATTAAACTAGTCATTTTAACGCGAAGGAACTTCTAAAAAAATACGTTCTATGATATTCTATAAAGAACTTTGTTTTAAAAATAGTTTAGTGGCGTACTAGCCCGTACTTTACTGAACAAGTTTTCCTCTGAATTTTTTCATGTTGGGCGATAATTGCTATGATGTTCTTTATGCCAAGTTGAATATTTTCTTTGTACAAAAGTATACTTGAGTTTGGCCAGCCGGAGGACACTAAACTTTGTGGTCTGTTGGTGAATTTGGTCGCATGTCATTCTGAAAATTTTACAAGTGCGGTATGACCCACCGGTGGGTCGCTCAAGTTAGGTTCTGTAATTTTTTCAAAGCTGTCTAGTGACTTCGTGCGAAGTATAGGTTTGCACCGGCTAGGCAACGTGTTAAGAGTTGCAAGCTTTTGAAAACTCGTTCCATTTCCCAAATGCTAAATCTTATTTTTTGCAAGATACTATGTTAACACGTTTGTTGCGATTGCCTGATTGGTGTAAAACTTCACCTTGTACGCATAGTCACTAGAAGGATCTGAAAAAAATACAGAACCTAACCTAAGTGATCCACCGGTGGGTCGCATCGCAACAAACGTGTTATTCATACAATGCTCCAGACGATCATACGGTCCTGTTTCAATGGCTTCTCATACGTTCGTAACTGATAATAGAAAAGCTACACCAGTGCAAAACTTGTTCAATACTTGCAGCACTAATGCCTGGTTACGTCATATGGCGTCACAGACAGCAGTGAGCTCTCACTGTTTTAGTAGTCTCGTGTTGTAGTTGTTGCTACAGTTAGCCAAACATTTCAATAAGGAACTTCATGCCTTCTAACTAGTGAGATCGTTATGAATTATGGATCATCTTTAGGCATTTCTTATTTGTGAAAACCACTGAAATGTTGTGTATACATTTTTGCAAAATGTTGTGTTTTCATAAATATTTAAATGTATAGTATATATTTATAAATATTTCTTTACCAAAATTCATTTGCCAGTTCTCTCCAACCTACTGGTTAGGAAAAAGTATAAATTGTTTTTTTTTCTCGAAAAAATCAGCAGTGAGAGGGTTGAGTTTTCTAATACTGTCAAATCATTACTATCCACCCGTCGAGACCGAGTGAAAGTGGCATAGTAGCAAGAGCGGCATAGTAACGAGGGTTTGTAAAATGGCTTTATTTTTTCAAGTTACCTATCAGCTAAGCCCAAAAGTCTCAAGAATCGTAACCTGGCGGATCTCGTGTATTTCGTTGTCTACCCGATCGCATGCTAGCATCCCACCGGACTTTCCGCTTCTTCGCTGCATGAACTTCCGGACGGTGCTCCATGCCCGCTGGGCTTCCTCGAACGCAACGATTTCCTCCTCACGGGATCTCTTGGAATTTGCCGATCGCCAGAAGAGGGAACTTCTCGCTCCCGCTCATGTTTGTTTGGAAGTAGCTGCCAGAAGAGTCTCGGTTGAAGACGTTTGCCGAGAACTACCCGAACAAGGGCTGGAGAACCTGTTTTCACTCAAGAAGGGATTGAGAATCCACCGCTCCAGCTTTGCCCTGCACTATCTTGAATGTGATATCGTGGCACTTCGTGAAATCGTCCAGTCAACCTCCTTGATCAGATCGCAGCCGACCGACATTGTGTCTTCTTGCTTCAGCCACATGAGCACCTACTCATCGACCTTCGGGTGGTGAGCCTGCGTCAGCTTCATGCGCTTTGATGGAACTCCAGCTTTGATGGCCACCTCAATTGCATCCTTTTTGCTGAGATTGGCCTTCATTGTGTTTCTCTTAACCGTAATTCTAATAGTGTGGCCATATGGCAACACCTTCTATACACTTTAAAAAGACAAATAAATTGCTAAAGTAACGTGACAAATGTCCAATAATGATGCAATAGCGAGCTCGTTGTGCCTCATGCAATGTTAACTCCTAATCAGTCAGTAACTAACTTTTGTTGGTTACTGACGTAACAACAATTCATCTCCCTGGTCAGCTTGGACTGATTCGGCTCCTTCGCGACATCGATGATCTCGTTCAGCGTGAAGTCGGTTCGCTTGCGCTTCTGAGCTGACATTGTAGGCTACTTTGTGAATTTGAAAAA
>VCRD01000903.1:91717-140552 GCA_006783055.1 Trinorchestia longiramus
GAAATATTAGGTGGTAGAACATTTCCCTGTGCCCTAATGATCTTTTGACTGGCTCTTATTGTATGGATTGCTGTATTAGTTGTTAGTGGATTTTTTAATATCAAATGACAGATAAGACTGGAATTGGAATACAAGATAGTTATGTGCTTCTTGCAACTGTAAGAAATATTTGAGATCTAGCTTGAAAATCAGAAAAAGAATGGAGTGAAAGTTGCATTAAAGGTGAATTTCATCAGTTATACCAAACATCTGAGTATATCCAAATAATAAAATAAAGTTGATGCTAATGGTATGAAGTCAATGCTCTAGCTCTGAAAAGAGTGATCTTAACATGACTCGTATGTCTATAAAGAAAAGTGGTTATTAAAGTAACAAATTTTAAATTTTTAAATTTTTAATGGTTATTAAAGTAACAAATTTTAAATTTTTTTATACTAAATTAAATTTTGAACACCCCAACTTGCCTACTTGTTCAGAACTATACAAGATGTAACAATTTTTCTTATAGACTCAGCTACTCCTGTAGATTATAAAAGATAGTCCTGTCATATGGGAAGGGGAATGCAATGTTATTGGGAACACCTCAGGGATATGACACTCTTAAGGGGCATTAGATTCAGGTATATGTAGCTTGACTTCTTTTCAACAGGAGTATGCTTTTGTAACTTATTTTGTGCCTCACTCGCAGGAAACGTGTCATCGTCACTAGTAAGTTTCACAAATGTTGATGTGCGAAGGACCAGTTATTTATTTAATTTTTTTTCAGAGAGGCAGCTATGTTTATGCTGATGTACCTACTAACAATTCAGTATACTGGGTAAATGGTGTAATTGTTATCTTGTGCGTTACACTCGTGAAAATATTTTTGTGAATTTTCAAGTCCAGGCTTAGTGAATCTGGAAGACCTGCCCTTACAGAGGGAAAGCTTGACAGTTTAATATGGTCCCAATTATAAACTAAGCATCTTGATAAATCCGTTCTGTATAACGGAGTGGAGAAATTCATCTTTTCATGTAGACGACATTGAGGAACTTCTTAACTGATGTAAGAGAAAAATACAAGTGTATTCTTTCTGTGAGCGCAAGAAAAACGAATTACTTGCGTCGCTACTAGAACGATAGCCTACCCTGCCAGAGTTGTAGTGGTGCCCATGGTATGCGGCGTGGTGGCTCCTGTGGCAAAGTGGCAGTGACTCTTGGGGAACGCGGCATGTGTGGCAGACCAATGTCCTGGTCTACTGCTTCAACCTGGCGAGTGCCACACCCCGCCACAGCGCTGCCACTGTGTGGCAACGCTCTTGTTGCTAACGACCCTACGTCGTCTAAGTTCACGTCCCATAATGCGAGCCTCATCGAGTCATGTGAAGAAGACGTTTCCTCAGAAAATGATGGGGGTCCTCATAATAACAGCCATTTACCATTAAACAATTCTGACTGTAGCGCCTCGAGCAGAACTGCTGGTAGTCAAGCAAATAACCGACTCAAAGCTAAAGTTAGCTTGGATGAGACTAGTATGAGAAACAGTACGACTGATGGATTTTTTGATGGTGAAAATTTTACTCGAAGTGATGTGGTTTCACGGACACCTGGGGGTGCATGGAGTGAGGGTCCTACATCTAGACTACGAGGGCCTACAGTTCCTCGGACTGCGCTGGCCCGCTCCTCCTCCTACCAGGCTCTCCATTCTGCTCTCGCTAGGCTCTACCGTCTCGACGACTTCAGCACCGAACGACTCGGCCAAGGCTTCTTCTCCGAAGTGTACAAAGTGAGTACAAAATTTTTTACTTGTCAATTATTGTACCAGAAAGGCGTCATACGTAAAAGTGAGTACAAAGTTTTTGAAGTGTCTGTAATTGTACCAGGAAGGTATCATCCGAAATATACAAAGTGAGTACATATTTTTGTTGTCAGTTATTGTACCAGGAAGGTGTCATCCGAAGTGTACAAAGTGAGTACAAGATTTTTGAAGTGTTGGTTATTGTACCAGAAAGGCGTCATCCGAAGTGTACAAGGTCAGTACAAAATATATATTTGAAGTGTCTGTTTTTGTACCAGAGAAGTGAAGGCATCTGCTTAGCGTGACGAGACTCAGGTGAGGTTGTGATTAGTGGTTGTCTGATGGTTGCAAATATCGAGGATTCTAAATGTTGATTTGGTGAACGTTTTTTCTGGGAGGACTACGATGTAGTACGGAATTTTTTTCCTTATTATTACAGTTCGAGTTTTACTTTGCATATGCAAAATCCTTCAGACGGAGAAAGTGGCACCGAAGAATCGGCCTATGATTCAATTTATATATCCAAGGCTTTGTTTTGAAGGCTCATAAGGTAAGTATTCGGTTTCTCTTTGGCGTATTTCTGTTACATATTGCTCGATGATGGAGAGAATTAGATAGGAAACTCCATTTACGCCGGGAATCCTTGCACGTATGTTGACGAGTCCAAGAACGCGAGCTGTTTCTTCCGAGTCTACACCTAGAAAAACAAGCGATTTTCTGCTCGTGCTTGCTAGTAAAAAGGGTTTAGAGACTTCGTTCTGAAATTTGAGTGACACGTGTGACTCACAGCACTTGAAGCTGGGGAGGTTACAATCTATTATTAAAAGTTTACAGATGTGTATACCTTTGCAGAATAAAGCGACAAACGCGAAGAAGCTAATTTTAATGCGAAATCGTCCATTGGTACAAAAGTTTTAATTGAGCTTTTATTTTTTGAGACACATCTATGCTATTATGTTCAGAAAAGCCAACTGAATGCCCTCTAGGACAGGAATGTGAAGCAGTGCTGCCTTTGATAAATGAGTGGCGTGCATTATCTGTGGCAGAGCACGGAACAGTAGCTACCTGTGCTGATAACATCCCGCAGGGACCCGCTCGTATGCTGTGCTCAACCCGCCTACATATGCTGCTGTTATCAAGAACCAGTTTTCTACGAATGATGGAAGTTGTAATCTTCCTTGTGGACGGCTCGTATTTATTTCGATATAATAAGCAGTGTTTGTTTTCGTGAGTCGATTCCTGATTGCGTGTGTTGTCCTCTTTGCCGTGGTTTTGTATACAGGATACAGCTGTCGTGAAATTCCTCTCGCGAGTTACCATGACTACGTTTTCTTTTTTTAATCCCTGGCTTTTTGCAGCAAAACTGTTCATTTATACAAGGAAGCCTGGTGAGGCTTGTGAATTTCCAATGAATTTCCCGATAGCCTCATGATTGCAGGAGGTAGTGTTGTGGGGCATCGTCACTAATAGCCTGGTTTTGGCAGCCGTCTCTGCGTGTAGTGAGCGCTTGCGCCAAGAGTGTTGTGCTTTCTTAGACGCCCAAGCATTTCTGTCATCGTACACTGCAGCTGCTGCCGGTGTGCGTTCTACGCAGCATCGTGCTTCCTTCTATCTCGCTTCTACTGATTGCTATTGAATTTATGACTCGTTTACCATTACTCTTTGTAAAGGAGTAAAAAAATGTTCAATTCTTCAAGCCTAGTCTGCATTCCTGTCGCCGTACTGCCGCCTCCGCTTTGGCTCTGCGTTGTGCACGAGATAGAAAAAAGTTTTAATTAGTTCAGTTGCAGCAAATAATTCATTCGCGGTATTTCCCTGATGAGTCAGTTAGTAAAACTAGTTAATCGCAACCAGTATTTGTCTGGTGCTCTTTGCTTATTATGGATGCATGATATTTTAAAGGCTCTGCGTGTGGTCGCGCTCTTGAATTTTCAATTTCTTTTTCTCACTACTGGACCAGTTCTCAAGGGAAGGTCATTAATTACCCGCCATGCCAGCTGTGAAACAAACCGTGAAATTTGCATTCTGCTATGCCGCCAAATATGCCGAAGCTGAAAAATATTTCATTGTTTAAAAGCTTTTATTTACGTTCGTAAGTTGCGAGCAATCTCAGTAATTAAGGCATTTAGCATGTGATATTTAGGCTATTTCATTGACTTATTTAATCTAGCACTCGTGTGTGCAGCTGGACGGCTGGAGTTCGTCCATAAAAGACGGAGGTGACCTTTGTTCTGGGCTGCACTCTGAGTACATGTTCATGTCATTAGTCGTGTGGTGGCTTCATTTATACATCAATGTTATCAGTGAAAGCCACGTATTCTGCTCAACTCCTTGCTTGAGACGTTTATCAAGGCTAAAATGCATTATTCCTTACTATTTGCGAAGAAAGAGCGTTGACACTCGAGGGACTTCATCATTTCCTCGTGAATGATTTAACCCTGAAGCACTGAACATGGGTATAGTTTGCCCGAGGCTAGTGACGTCTACACCCATGTTCATTGCTTTGGGGTTGAATAGAATGTAGTTTAATGTACTGTGAAAATAATCGTAGTTCCAGAAAAGTGTGTGCGTCAAGATGCCGGTGTTGCTAAGTGCCTAGCACTCGAGCGTTCGAGTATGTTGAAAGTGCTCGCTCTCCATAAGGCGTTGCGTTGTGCAAACGTGCTTTTGTGATATCCCGTAACGAAAACGAGAACATTAAAGTGGGTTACTTAGCAAGCATGCCTTACTGTATTACTGTTTTCCTCTTCATTCGAGTTGAAGATGGTGTGCAATGTACGTAAATAACTAAAAACCTTTATGGGTGTGAGTATTGCTCCATGCATGCTTTCTATTCTGGTTCAAGTTTTATATGATAAACTCGGTAAAAAGTTGAGATATCTCTCATTGAGAACTATGATAGCGGACAGATCTAGTTCTGGGGAGACTCACACGCTCTAGAGAAAACAAATTTAGTTTTTGAAGAACAGTTGGCGGCTCATGCTTAGTATTTGGATCTTGTACTTTTTGAATTTTCATCACTTTTAAATTGTATATAATTATAATTATTCATAGATTTTTTCACATCCATATCGTTTTAAGAGAAAAATGTGATCGTCTTTGTAGTGTACATCACTCCGTGATCAAATGGCCAGCTTTGGGTTGTGTGAGGATTAATTTCCTTCAAAATAGCTATTCATCCACGAGATGTGGAGCAATCCAGCAAACGACGACCAATATCCGCACGAGGAATTTGGTGATCCTCATTCTTCGATATCACGGCGTCGATCAGTCACTGAACAGCTTCCTAGCTACAGCCATCAGTAACCGTTACAGTCTCCGTCTGCCAGGCGCCCGCGCCGATCTAGAGTAATGGTGGGTGCTGACTAGGATTCATTTGTCGCCGTCGTCCCGCTACAGTGGTTTGCCCGTGCCAGCTTGAGGATGATGTGGACGGGCACTTGCACTTCCGCGTGATTTCTGCAATGTAGATCTTCATGACGCCTCTCTCCAGCAAGCGTCTTTAGGTGTTTTATTTGTATGTCTAATGAATGAGCAGAGAAATATTTTCTTGGTACTCGAAGTTCTTCATTTTGAAGTGAATGAGGCAAACCTTTACGAATACTCTGAAATGGAACTACTTTCTTTTGACGATATTTTATCCTAAAGCATTGTCACGCACGAGTGTAGCGCCCTACCAGTGTTGTTCATGTGATTAATTTTATTGGCTGGAGAGCAAACAATCACTGAGAAGTATTGTCGACCATCAATCCGTCATGTCTTAGTGCATATAAAATGCATTTAAGAATGACTTACGCTGTTTTGCTTTTATATCTAGAGGTCGCAATGGATGTCATTATTTTAGTGTGATACGTCTCAAATTTTATTTATTCATCAACTCTCAATGAAAACGCACTATAACTCAAAATAACGAGTATGTAGAACTTCATTCTTAATTACTATGCTTCGTATGCTAATTTTATGTGCTTTCCGCTCAACAACTCATGCAATATTCGGACTGTATTTGCCGTTGATATTCTTCTGTATAAGGATTATAATTGCAGAGTCTTGAAATATCTGGTTCTTCAGGGCCAGCAGAGTTATCGTCTTTCCGGTGCTAGCTAGTTCGACGTACAATAATTACTGATTTCTCCGCCTTGTCTCTTCATGAATCTGCAATACTATTATGGTTGCACGTGGGTTGTGGAGCTCGTTTGTCTTCGTCCGGTCATCATTAAATTCTTGAATGGTTTGGACATGATAGGTCTTACGGAACACTGTTTGTTGAGACTTGCCTCGCTAGTTATACCTTTTTAATCAAAAGTAGGGTCTGGTTAATATTGACATACCGTAGCTCTGATTTTCAAGCAAACATTCCCCAGTAAATTTATTTCCGTCGTATTTATCAACAATGAATAGAAGAGCTGACTACTGAGCCGTGTTGTCAGTGGGATTTGCACACACACATATTATGTCGAGTTGTAAATGGTGTCGCTATCTCGTGGAAATAAGAGGGCTGGGACTTCAGTTTTGTATGGGCAAATCCCTGCATTTTATGGAGTACGTTAGATCGATTGCATAATGTAAATAAACGTTTTGTTCATGAATTATTGTAAGCTGTCGAAAGTTTTCATTGTTACTGGCAACCAAGGAGTTGGTTGTTCAGTTATCAGACATTAAAGTGGATAATGGTTATATGAAGTGTCGTTCAACAAGTAATAGGAAAACCACACGCATTATATGCTTGTGTTTTGAGATGATGTTAAGGCATCGAAACCTGACAGCAGTTAACTTCTGGAGGAAATAATTGTGTGGTACATAATGTGCTTCTCTGCCATGTTTATGTCGTTAATTGAAGCTACGATTGTTGGAAGCGGCGGTGGTAGTTACACCAATTGTTATTAAACATGCTATTTATTTACAACTAATTGTTTTCTACCTTAAATATTTAAATCGTAAAATGAGAATGTTTAGAGTGCTTTAACTATTTTTGAAATTTTAATCCTATTAATTGATCTCCAACATCCATGTATTTTACTCTTAGTTTAGCTGATCTAACGACTAAATCTTCACTTTGTTCCCTTTTGTAAGTGGGCTTTTGATTTGGATATTTAATGTCAGCTTTCATTTCGAAATTCCTGGCTTCACTTCCAGCCTCAGGCAGCTGAAACAATGCAATTCTTGGACATTTTGCGCTGATTAGGTGACTGCATGCACTTAGTGTAGTGATGGGTGATGTTCTGCCCTGAGCTGCATAGTGATGTCTGATGCTCTGCCCTGAGCTGCATAGTGATGCCTGATGCTCTGCCCTGAGCTGCATAGTGATGCCTGATGCTCTGCCCTGAGCTGCATAGTGATGCCTGATGCTCTGCCCTGAGCTGCATAGTGATGCCTGATGCTCTGCCCTGAGCTGCATAGTGATGCCTGATGCTGTGAGTCACACACTCAAGTCGGACTCAGGAACGCAAATGCGGCACACATGACAGCACAGGCTCCTCTCCCCTTCCTTCCTGACCAACGCTCTGTGCATATTTTGCCTGCACTGAAGTCATACGGTCATAACCTGCACAACTCTTAAAGCTTCACTTTTATAAAAAAAGCTATTTCTTGAAGATACTGACTTGTTTTAGGATTGCTGTAGTACGTATGTTTTGAGTAGGTCTGTCTAAAATTCATGCTACCTCCGTTTGTTTCTCAAATAAATTTTACAGAAATGTACCTTCTGGAAGGTTAGCTCGTGAGCGTACTGTAGGCGATGGAATATTTCTACGAGCCGTGTTAATGCTATTGGTCGTTACAGGCAGGTGGAAAACACCATGTATCCGGAAATTGTATTTTTTCTATGTTCAATATCCTGTTTCTGTCCTACGTAATCCAGATGAGTTGGTCAAGACTGGGCTGTCTATGTGAGAAGAATGGACAGATTGTTGACCATTAAATACGGTGTTAACTCAACTTTCGTCTTTAATTTATTGTATCACCAAGCTCAAAAATTCATAACATTGAGTTCGACACATACAGGAAGGATTTAACTGGTAAACTGACAGGCAAGACGAATATCTCAAGACAACTTGGGTTAGGAATTTTAATGATCCTCGGACGGAGATAAGCGATTTTTTGTTGAAATTTTATTCATGACTTAAAAATAGAAATCATCTCCTAGTGAGCAATTCATTTAGTTAACAGAATCGCGTTGATCTTGGAGACTCGAGTCATAAAAGGTTGTTAAGGTCAAGTATTCATTTGCCAAGGCAAGGTTAGTTTTTTGTCCTTCAATTCTTCGAAATGACAGAATTGATTGTCCAAACAAACGATAGATGAAATGCTGATTTATCAAATCAAACGTTGGTCAAGATTTATTTATTTATTCATTGTGTTTTTTCTTCTTTAACTGCTTTAAACAATTTATATTGTTTTCCTTTTATGTCTAGCGTGTTTATGAATTGTTTGTGGTTAATTGGGTGGTATTAACGGGCAATTGCGAAGTTCCATGGGTGCCGGTTAAAAAGACTTCTACTGTATATGCTTTAAACTTTCTCGTCTCACTTGCTCTAAGTTTACTTGTCCATTTATGGGGTTGTTTGCATGCCTCTTAATCACACTTGAAATTGAGAACTTGAATCGTGAGAAGGAGAACCCTCGAGATGCTAGTTATGATCACAAGTCTTACCTTTTTGGTGGCGTCGGGCGCCAGCGGTCCTGAAGCGTGCGCTAAAAGCGGTGTTGTGCAGCACCGCATCTCCGTAGTCTGCCTTGTAAGGATGTGCTCTTGTGGCCCGCTTTTACTTTGTGTTTACTTACGTCCACTTGAGTTCGGGCTTGCCTGGTCCTAATTAATCCCTCTATTTGGTTTCCATTCTTGTGCGCCTTGTAGGTACATCTACCGTTGTTTATTTTACAGGCGTCTGCCGTCAGTAACCTGTCCGGCTGGTGGTGCCCTGTTTTTTTTGTGTGTGCGTTTTAGAGGGCGTTAGATCTTTGTTCGTCACTCCAAAGAAAGGTGTATGCAAATCTTATGTCCGCCCATGCTTATAATTGGGGATACTAATCTTTGAAAACTGTTCTATTTCTTGTTTTTTTTTGAGTTTAGAGAGTTAATTCTAACTTCACTGAAGATAAAATTTAGTGGAAAATTAACGAAATACTTTTTCTTCAGTGACGATGATTTTATTATCTCTCCTACTTAACTTATGACTGGGGACTAGATGCCAACTGCACGTGTGCTTGATACCGGCATGTGGAATCAGTTCTAACTACGGACTACAACTCCGGATTCTTTGCCTGACTTCAGCTCTTTGGATTCTCTATCTCACTCTCGACCTCTTAAAATCTCCAGTTTTTCTCCTCAGATTTTCTGATTATTCTTATTCCCTTTATTAGTCTGGATCTTCAACATTTTACTTATTCACGCTTTGCTTTGCCAATTGAGTTTTGAATTTCACAAAAACATAATTACGAAGAACACTATTTCCGGCTGGTAAGAAGAAAAATTATGAACAATTTTGTTCACAATGGCAAAAAAAGGTATCAAGTCATCGACGTAGAATGTGAAGGCCAGGGTTCATGTAGAGTAAAAGAAAACTTAAATGCAAGCATCCCCTTCATAAGACATTTTTTCCTTCACATGCAAGCATTCCCGTTTTAAGAAGTTCTTCCTTTACATGCAAGCATTCCCGTTTAAGAAGTTCTTCCTTTACGATTGGCAGGAACATGTGTGCAGGTCTGTTGCAAGACGACCTCCCACGGCATTTGTCCAAAATACGGGCCTGGTATCAGCCAAATTAACCCATACGTCCATCCTCTTGGAAGTCCGGTGCTTAAATTTTCCCATCAACTTTCTTCAGCTGATCTCGAGTGCTGCAAATGCTCCTTTGAGGGCAGCGGTCAGGTCAGCTTCTCATGTCGTGGGCGCCGCTGCATTCCAGCACAGCTCTATTTTTAATTTTTCCAGCGCTTTATTCGGTTTAATGGTCCGGCGCTCATTGACGTGTTTTTGTCCAGTGATGCAGGCCGGAATTGCGTCTCAAGTTTATGGTCCATTTTTATGGGTGTGCAATGCAGGACATCCGCGGGTGTGGGAAGCACTCGACTGGCTTTTGATTTCATCGTGTGAATCATTTCAGGCTACAGACTATACAAATGTTATATAATTGAATAACGTTGATCATTAATATGTCGAAACTCGAATCCGATGTCTTGACTGTGTGCTGAATTGCTTCTATGAAAATGATTGATGGATCCCTAGCTCAAACGCTACATTAGCTCATATGGAAATGCATCCTTAACTATTCAATGGCATCTTGTTCCTCCATATTTTTTACTTTTTAAAGCTAAGAATACTCTTTGGTTTTATTTTACCATTAAAGTGTTTTTATATTTGCTTGGCTGTTTGGAACCAAAGTTGAGCGCGTTTGAGGTAACTCCTCCAGCGGAATCTGGGAACCCATGAACTTCTTGAAGGGGGATGTGCAGTAATACTGAGCTTTACTCGACGGGATATCTGTTCTCGCTAGTGTATCTTGGGCAACTAGCGCTCCTTGCGAATATTCCAGTCCACTCGTGGTAGAACTGGTGGTATTGTTGCAGGAATCTATTTTTGGCTTGTTCTTCGTATGTCCCTTCTCTAGTTCTCACGCGCTGCTGACATCTTGCACTAGTGACACTGTTTTTGTTATCTTCTTGCTTTATCTTTCTTTTTCTTCTATAATAGTTGTTGCGCTGCCTGTTTAGCCAGCTGTGAAGGGTTGTTCTAAGCGTAACTCCAAGTTTGCATCCCTGTTTGGTCCCTTGCAGAATTATATATTAAACTCAGTTTGACTATGACAATCCTTTTTGTTTAGCGAAATCGGTAGTTAACACATTCATCGCGGTTGCCTAGCCGGTGCAAATCTTTACTCTGTACATACAGTCACTAGAAAGCTTTGAAAAAATTACAGAGCTTAACCTGAGTGACCCACCGGTGGGTCATGCTGCAATGAATGTGTTAAGTAGAACAAAATTCTTCTTCGAACGCGTGAACACAATGCTACTTTGTGACGTGCACGTCATGGCTCCGACAAAGATGAGACCCTTCATTCAAAACCTTTGCTATGTCGGTAGCTCAGTTCGTTCGTACTTCTTTATTTACTAAGTGAACTTGACTAAACTGATGTTTATTTCATTTTTGATTCATTTATCGTCTGTAATCTTGACATGCGATTTTAGATTAGCTGTATCAGGTGTGTCTCCGTAGTTCTCGCCGTGCTGGTCATATTGCGTCTTGCTTAAAGCGATTTATCTTGGACATTGAACTAAATGTTCCTTATAGCGTTAAAAGTATTTGCAGGAAAATTTTCCATTCAGTCTTGTATATATTGTGCATTTTTTGATCTTGATTTTCGACTTGTATCCGTAAGCCAGAAGATGTTCAAGGTGACTCTTGACTTCATCATCTGTGTGACGCTTAGAATAATTCTTTATTGTTCTCTAATAATGTAATGCTGCTTACTGTCAAGATTGAACTCATGAAAAGGGCTTTTTCGATCTTATTTCCATGATTCTTCCATTAGAAGTACTTCATAGTAATGGTACTAAATTTATTGAACATAAAAAACTGTTGACATTGTGGTGGCAATCAATCTCCTTAGTGGATAACATTGTCCACTTTCTGGGAAGCGTTGAAGTTTGCTTAGGTTTTTCTAATTATTAAAATGAAATTTATGTTAACACAAATGACATTTTTGTGTTGGGGAAAGTAGGTCTTCGTATGTTGTTGTGCTTTTTTTCCACACGATTCTTTTCGTCATTTCTGTTACGAAGTCCGTGAAGTAATTTTTTGTGTGATACAGAATTCATTCGTCCGCAGTGTCAGCAGTAGCAATAATGGTAACAATAATAATAATGAAGTTCTTTGTTCAAATAATTTCGTGCCGAGTGACTCCGATGGAAATTATAGGTCATGAATGAATTAGGTTCCGCTTTAGGAAATGAACTTACAATTTATTACAAGAATTTATGGACGTTTATGATAGAACCTTCGTAAAGCTAGGCTGCTGTGGTGATAAAACTTTATATTTTTATTGCGGACGTTGAACTCCAGCGTGTGAACACGTAGGCGGCAGTCAGCTGTTCCTCTTTATTCAGGTTAGGTTGTCGTGCAGGAGAATTAATGCTCTCCTATTCTACAAGATCAATTAAAGAGGCGAGGGATGCCAGTAGCAGAGTGTGTTAGTGCATCTCAATTACTAATGGTCCTAGAAATAGCTGTACTTTAAGGAACTTCGCTGCAGTGCTCTAAACTGATTTCCTTTGGTTTAGGATTGCAAGGTATTCTTTTATTTGTGTATACCGATATTTATGCGGTGGTAAACCACTTCTGTGACTAGCGTGTGCACTGGTCAGATCGTATTTGCTTTACTTCAACAGTTGTGTAATGCATTTGTTTGCCGTATGTTATACGTAGAAGCGCGTGGGTCGAATTACTCCTATCTAAACAGCGGAGTGTTTTTCCTTATAAAATGACTACTGCCTTTCATAAAATGGGCTGAATGGATGTACTGGCTGTGTGTGTGCGGTCTGCACGCGTTGCGTAATGCATTTGTTAGCCGTATGTTATACGTAGAAGCTCGTGGGTCGAATTACTCCTATCTAAACAGCGGAGTGTTTTTCCTTATAAAATGACTACTGCCTTTCATAAAATGGGCCGAATGGATGTACTGGCTGTGTGTGTGCGGACTACACAGCATCTATCACGCTGTACATGTATAACCTACATTATCCATCAGATTGTACATGTCCAACATGCATTATCCTGCGCGTGTACAACACATCCATTATACATATTATTATTGGCAGAATTCCTTCAAACAATCTTTATCTGAGTTCATCCGTTTTACTTGGTAGACAAATGCACGTCACTGAGCGTTATGAAGGGAACGTCTTGCATGAAATTGTTGTGTGTTGCTACTGTTGTCACATTCTAATAGCGTGCGATCGCTGCTTCTGATTATAATTTTAATTTCAATATCCTGCCCTGTGCATGAGCTCTTTGGGCGGGAAATGACAATTTCATATCTAAGAATGCGTGCAAGCTCTTCACTGCTGGTCAAATTCTGCAGAAAGCCTCACTCTCCGTGGTGCTGAACACGAGACTCAAATTCTGTGAGGACTGAACCTGATCTCTTCGTTGCTTTTGTAGGCCATTTTTTGGCGGAATTGTGATTTGAATTTATTTATTGTCCTTTCTTTGCCTGTCAAAGACAATTGAGAAACTACAGAGTGGCTCAAGAATCACTGAGAGGGTTTGATTCCTAATAATTTCTTTAATTTACTCATATATACATGGTATTCTTTTCACACGTATTGTTCAAGTGTGATGAAAGTTGACCCGTACGCATTGATTTTGATTTCATCTTTTATAATACGTTAAAATTTCCTGCAGTCAACCATCAAGTTGGGGTATTTCTTGAAAATCAAACCTCGTTAGTGGCTTGTGGGTTGCCGGTGTATCTGAGTGCTCTGAATGTCGCGCATGTTGCTTCTGTAGACTCGCATACAAAGGCAGCCGTGTATGACACGAGTGACTGCAACTATCTTGTACTCGTACTATTTGCACAGGTTTATTTACGCGTGGAAGCTCAACAGGGTCTCGATTGTTGACAGCAAGGGCACGATCAGCAGCACCGACCTTGTGTAGTGCTCTACCTGCAAGCCTCTTGTTGCTCCTTGCTGTGATCTACCAGCAAGCCAAAAACCCATCGATTAAGTAAAGATTGTCGCCAATTTTTAGGACCATTGCAATTCCTAAATGAGACGACGAATAATGAAATATGGAAAGCGGTTGCCGCAGTTATTTGCGATCATTGTAGGTTTGTCGAGGCTCAACTGAAGTGATAATGTGATCAAACTGCACGCAAGCAGTAGGACCAGTAATTATGGGATGAGTTCAAGGTGTTCAAATGTGTGTGAAAAATAGCGCTTAGTGCTTGATTCATTCGAGTTTGCACACGTCTCACACCACCACGCTGGTCATATAATCCTTTAATCTAACACATTGGCACCAATTTATTATTTGCGAGATTATTAATGGAGGAGGAAGTTTAATATTTTATTTATTAACTTAATCAAATTTCAAATCTGGCCGTTGTATCTTTAATTCATTATTTCAATCCATAAATTATAATAGACTAAAACTAGCATGCTAAAACATGTGGATGCATTTTCTCTGTGTTTTCTCGACCGGGAAAATATTTTTCCAGATCATTTCACACCAGAGCAAATTCCTTAGCCACATGCTAATATTGACGAACAGAACCTAACTCATTAGTGCCATCGCGGTAATTCTGTCTAGTTCAAAATATGCAAGTATGTCAGATTCTCGTACACGGTCCATTTAGTTCGCACACGCCAGATCTTTGTACGTACACGCACGTAGATGCAATAGTAGTGAGAGTTACCTTTATTGATCCAATAAACTTTACTTTGGCACTTTCCCTCTCGCTCTTCAAAGATTGAGAATCCTTTTCTCTTGACGCTGCGTTTGTTCGGTTGAACATCCGTTAGTTAAACCGATCGTGCTGCAGGCTTGTTAACAGAGCCGGCCTGGTTTGTCCGGTTCCGCTCTTCCGCTTCCTTCCTCGTCTCTGCGATAATGCCTCAAGTATCTGCTTTAGAAAGTAAATCCATTAATCAACTTCAATCGTTTACGTCATTGTTGGCGATCAACTCACACTGGACATATGCCTGTACGACGCCTGTAGTATTTTTTCTTTTCGTGATGTTTTACCTTGCAGATCCATTCATCGTGCCTGTCTATTATGTGATTTTTTTATGATGCGTTTACACATCTCTTACATTTGTTTGCTCTCACGAACAGAATTGTTAGGAAGTTGTGGAATCAACAGCCGCTCCTCTCTCTTTTTCAATCACTTGCTCTTTTTCTTCGTGGTTGATGCGGTGCTGCCTGGGAGCATTTCTCCTTCAAGCTATAAATTTGACCTCTTCTTTTTTGTACTTGGTGCTTGCGTGGAGTGTTTAATTTCATATACCGAGTGAAGGGGGTGCTAAAATTAATTTAGTGACTGTGAACGTATGACCTGCATCGTTCAAAACACTAACACAGAGAAGTTTTGTGTTTTTTTTGTTAGAGTATTGGAATGTTTTACGGCAAGTGCGACATGAATAGAATTTCGACTCAAAAACCATCGATTGTATTAGATATGCATTGAAGTTAGTGTGTTATCCACTCTTTAGAATTCGCTATTTAATTTCGATTTGGATACTTCATTCAAGTTCTTCCCTCTTTTTGAATATTTCTATCAGTATAACGGAAAAATATAATACGATCATCCGGAAATTTGTTTCACGATGTAGTCTAACGTAATTTTTGAATGAAAGTTTTTTCACGAGCGCATTGTCTCTATAGTTCAGCCAAAGAGATAAAGTGTATGACAACATTGGTTTACATGTTATACTTGATTTCATGGGTGCTTCATTGGGCTTTAGAGACATTTGGCCGCCGCTTTCGCCAAATTTGAACTAAATTAAAAATTTGTTGGTCGTTAAAGCGTACAAAATTTATGCAGGTGGATGGTTATCATATAATTGACGTTTTTTAATGTCGGGATAAAAATTATGTAGAATAAATAATTATATACAAATAATATCTCATTTTCGGGAAAATTATTTTTGTCTCGGTATTTTCTTTCAGATTGTGTATTTACGTATGAATTGAATGCGCGCACAGACACACACACACACATATATGTATGCATATTTACATACTTCAGATAATCATTCCTTTTTCTGAATATGTATTGAAAAACAGAATGTACTATTAGCCTATGTCTTACTGTATTTTCCGTGTAGTTGAACCCATTTTAACTTTAAACGTGTATTTTTCCAATGTCAGTATAGCGGCACTCGAGTTAACATTTTTGTTCTACGTTCTGGCTTGCTTCGTCTTTATGACTATAAATGTTGAAAATAAACTCGAATATTTTGCGCACGTCTTGACTATTTGCAAGGTCTTTAAGCTCTGCTTATTTCTGCACAGTTATTCCATGACGGATTTTGCTGTAGTTCATAGAACATGCAGAATTCTGAGAACGTCAGTCAACTTGGATTCAGGATCAAAATATCTGCCTTCACAATTCCTAAATGAAGCATACAGTAGATTTCGTCTTCGCTGTACTAGTGCTGTTGTCTCTTGACCACATGAGCCACATTTGTGCCCTTCACTTTAGTGAACTTCTACGACCTCGTTTGTGTACAGTGAAATTTCAGTCCATTTGATATACAAATTTCTTCTTAATTTGAGCAAGAACTGATGTATCGTTGCAGTTATTAATATATTTTTTGCTTAGAATTTGAAAGCATATTGTAATTTTGAGTGCTTACTAGAACTCCCTCGAGAAGTTTCCCCTTGCGCTTGGTTTCTGCGGTTATTGCGGCTAAAATCTCCACCGTAAAAGCCTAGCTTTGCGGAGCATTTACGTTGAAAAATGTCGTGTTTCTGTGACAAGTGTGCGACGTCTCTCATGATTGACGTGACACACCGCGTCCCTCGTCTTCTATGCCAGTCCAGCTCGCAGTACACACGTCGTGGTCAAGTCCAGTAAACGTCATGTTGAGCCGTTTTTTCTGGTTCCACACACGGGAATTCTAATAGATTTCCAAATTTTCTATAATGATTCTTAAAAATGAATTGATGCTGAATTGATATGAGTTCATAAAGAATATGAAGAATTCAGAAACAATTGTTTTCTAACGTAAGGGGAAAAAAAGTAGTTATAATATTAGTTCAGAACCCAGTTTATTGAATTCCACATGATCGTTGATTTTCATCGTCTTCGTAAGAGTTGTGTAACATTTTTTTTGTTTAAGAGCTAATAATAGCTGGGGGAAATACCGAGTATCTGGGAACGCTTTTTCTAATGTTGACGTACTTGTCATGTAATCAAGATGTTTGTTATCTTAAATTCCACAGGTCGAGCATCTCACGCTTATCACTCTGTTTATCGCCTATCACTCCTGAGAGGTGACTTTCGTGACCGACTGGCTCTTTAAGTATACAAGTCTTGCTCGTCTCAATGTTGAAACTTCACACGACACTCATGAACTCTTCAACCAACGCTACTTTTTTATGACAAAAATAACTGTTCCAACGTAAATGCTTAACTTCTACAGTAGTCGATTGAACTGCTATTTTCAGGGACTATTTTTATATGTTTATTTTTGAAGAAGTTAAGGATAGTTTACTTGTGATTTAAGAACTGTTAGTGCTCCTACTCTATACGAGCTCTTCACCTGCTTTAAGACTCTTCACACTTGGAATTGGGTTAGTGTGGAAGTTTCATGGCGTTATTTCCAGTTATTTGGCTTGGTTGTCAGATGACCCGTGCGTCACACGGAATTGAAGTGTGCACCAGTAGTGTTAGTTGTATTCAATAAACCGTTTAATTTCATTTAACTGCAGCGTCGTTCGTCGTTATTTTCGGGCGTCTCTGTTGCTTTCTGAAGTGCGTGTAGTGTTCTCTTGCAAAAAATTAATTCAAATTGAGTCAATGTAAATTACCAAAAAATTAGTGTTTTGATTTTCAAAGCGAGTGACGCATGTCTTCATATGGAGACTCTCTTGCTTATTAGTATTCCAGATCGTTTTACTCGTTTTCTAACGAGCTTATGTCTTTGCATTGATGTCTTTTATTTTCCATTGTATTTTACAAATTAACAGATGTTTCTTGATTTGACGTTTAGTTACTCCAACATGTTGATAGGTCATGTTGATGATGGAAGCTATTTGACCCTTATTAATGCAAGATCGTCTGGACCGTAACAATAAAACTAGAACCACGGGACGCATGGAAGTCGTACTTAAGAATTACTCCCTTTTCCAGTTTGTCTTTGTCGAATTTGAAATTATTCCCATGTATTGTGGTACAATCTATGGACGTATGCTAAAATATACTGCAATGCAAGGCCATACAAATATAAAGTTAGATTAGGCCGTACGAGCAAGACTCTTGTTTAGACCGGACTGTACTATATATTGCTTTATAAAACACTCATTATGTACATATATTCTAGTTGTTTCACGACATCGAATTTTAATTGCATCTTTAGGTCAGTCTTCAAGAAAGTTGAGAGGCTTGGTGGAGCCTCTTATATTTGTTAATACTTGTTACGGCACTTGCAGCGTTGTCTCTCAATGTCGTTTTCATCTTTGTTATCGGTTTAATTGTAATATTTAGCAACTTGTTTCTCTTCTTTTAATTGTTTTTACTTTTATCACACTTTGCTGGAAAATTTTCTATTTTAATAGTTTCTTCTCTTAATATTTGTTTTGCATGTTAGATTTTTTGTCTTTTCTCAATATTCGTTGTTTTCATAGTATTTCTTCATAAATTACACGTGATACTCACGATGAGGTGATCGGGCTCTGAGTCTGTCCTTGTTTGTAAAGCTCACGCTTCTTACGAGGCTTCTCGAGGGTGTCAACGCATTTCATCGCACCTTTCTTTGACACATTTATTGCGGTTGCCTAGCCGGTGCAAATCTTTACTTTGTACACACAGTCACTAGAAAGCTTTGAAAAAAATACAGAACCTAACCTGAGTGACCCACCGGTGGGTCACACTGCAATGAATGTGTCAACACGTTGCCTCCGATTGCCTGACTGGTGTAAATCTTCACTTTGTACGCATAGTCACTAGAACGATCTGAAAAAATTACAGAACCTAACCTAAGTAGTACACATACGTACCACTTCGGAGTCAACGTGTTAAAATATGGCCTTGAACTTGTTTTCACAGACATTTGTTTTCGTTGGGAAAAGTGGTTCTTGCGTGCGAGTTCCCTTGTAATCTTGTTTATATGTAGCGCATGTTTGCGCTCAGGGTTCAGTGCGATAATGCAAGATTCCCTCCATCAGCAATCAGTCAAAATCACCCCATTTGATTGCCTTGTATCTATAATATCAATGACTCTCCACTGTGCTGTCAAGGACTAGCCCTCATTTTAGGGCGAATGTTTCGTTCTCTAGCATCTGCAGTACATCTGCGTCATGAGGCTGAACAGCCATGTAACATCTGCGTCATGAGGCTGAACAGCCATTTTACATCTGCGTCATGAGGCTGAACAGCCATGTAACATCTGCGTCATGAGGCTGAACAGCCATGTAACATCTGCGCCATGAGGCAGAATAGCCATGTAACATCTGCGTCTGATTTTATCACCTATTCAACGTCGAGTTCCGAAGAGCTAGGCTTAAGACTGGTATTTGCATCTCCAGGCTTAACACGTTGACTCCGAAGTGGTACGTATGTGTACCACTTAGGTTAGGTTCTATAATTTTTTCAGATCCTTCTAGTGACTATGCGTACAAAGTGAAGTTTTACACCAAGCAGGCAATCGGAGACAACGTGTTAAACTGTGTCCTCTGGTAATGTGTTCGCTGTGACTGCACTCATGTACTTTCTACTGGAAATTATAAGTACAGTAATTTGGTGCGTGCCTTGATCATATGGGTATTTAGCGTGTGGATTTTAAAGAAATCGTAAATTTTTACGCTTCAGTAGAAAATTACCAACCTGAATCGGGCAGTTGGTAGATGAGTTCAAAAAATTGATTTGTTGAGGTGGAAATAGTATTTTATTTTTGATTATCATCTTCCTTAGATGCTTTTAACTGATGAGTTTCACTATAGCATTAACACGGTACCGACATCGATTTCACGTTCGTCATTTACATAATTTAAATGACGAGTGGCTAGTTGTACTCCATTTGTGTTCGTAAATTTCATTTCATTGAATGCGTGTCAACGTTTCTTTCCCTCCGAAGTTATTGACACCAAGCCTTTTCGATTTTTTCTGCAACTCGGTTTAATCAAGAAAATAATTTATGCATCCAGTATTTGGCGAGTGGGGATGAAGAGTACTGAGGTTCTAGTTTTTCCCTCTCTGGTTCTGGTTCTTATGCTCGTCGCCTCGAGAAACAAAATATGGGGATCTGAACTAGCAAGCGTACCATCTGTAAGACTACTAATTGTGTTCCTAGTGTAGTTAGGTCACTGTCGTGTTAACTTTGTGTGGCATTTATCCTATTTTTGTCCGGTATCTGCGCTATGGGTGTCATTTCCTCTTCCATTCTAGCGTTCAAGTTCCTCATTGTTTAGGTGCTGCTCAGGTAGCTGCTGCTGAAACGCCTTAAAAACTATTTACTACAACCATACATGCCATTTTAATCTTTCTGCTCGGTACTTATTTATTATATTTGTACATATAATCTAAGTCTGGCAGCTGTTGTTTTTCATTCATTTAAGCGTCAAATATAGGCTACACACTGAAACAGAAAAGTGCTTCCTCGTGCTGCTTGTAGACTTGTACCTTACATAGTCATACATGGACCAGGTCTTGTACTAGATTGCTCAGCATTCCGTTCTTATCACTCGATTATACATAATCACGCGTCTTCTCAATCCTGTTTCAATGTTTCGATTTATTCTATGCTGCTCTAGAGCTTTGGTTTTGCTGGTGGGATTGTCTTAATCTTAATAAACTTGAATTAACTTATCAGTACATGCCTCGATCAGAATGGCGATGATTGTCTTTCAAAATAACGTAGGTCTTTAATCTGTCAATTGCTATCAGTTTGGTATTTAAAACGTGCAACAAAGATTCACATTTTTTTACTCTGCGCATTATTTTATGTACAAAAATTACAAAATGAGCTTAACGGGTCTCTTGATGTTACCGGGCGATTGCTTTAGTTCTATGGAAGCCTGTTCAGAACAATTGGAAGCGTTCCTGTGTGTGCAATGTAGGGACATGGTTTTCAAGAGCTTGTCTTTTGCCTTCCTTGTTAGTCTGTTCTTTTCAAACGAGGAAGTTGGTTTTATCGGGTGCCTGGAACAGTGATTGTGAACCGCGGAGGCGTGGTTAAATATGAATCGATTGTGTTCGACGTGATTACCCAGCATTGAGTTCGCAGGCGGTTTGCGAACGTAAGTTTGTGAATGTTTGCGTTGCAATGACAAATGTCCAGCAGTCAGTTTCCCTTTCATTTCTGAAGCGACTCAAACCCGCGGTCCCGCTGCGATTATTAATACTGGTAAGCGAGGGCGTGTTCATTGAGGGAAGAGAAGCGTTTCTTCGTGGGTTGGAGGTAGGAAAAGAGGAGTAGCAGAGTATTGAGCAGGCAGCCATAATTTTTGAAAACAATTATTAAATGTTGAAAATATTAACACGTTGACTCCGAAGTGGTACGTATGTCTACCACTTAGGTTAGGTTCTGTAATTTTTTCAGATCCTTTAGTGACTATGCGTACAAAGTGAAGTTTTACACCAATCAGGCAATCGGAGTCAACGTGTTAAAATACTATCACAAATGGTCTGTCGAAAATAAAGTTGCGCATTGAGACGTGCTGTCGACAACGTTCCCATCGAAGTACAGGGTGCGGCAACATAACTTCCTTTTGTTGAAAAGAACTTCATTTGAAAAACGGAAGTCTTGTTGCTGCACCCTGTATAAGACGGTCGAGGCTCACGCTCATTGCTTAGAACGTCAACATGGACGATGTCATTCTGTTGTGCTTGCATCTGACTTCCTACGTGACCAACGTAACTTGATGAGTACCTTCACGCTGTGCTAGAGTTTGTGATTACTGGTTTTAAATTCACGACTACGTATGAGTTTATCGAGGTCATGCCAATTTAGCTGGTTCGTTGCTGTGAAGATCCGAGTGTGTATAAGCGTCCTATATACTGATTTCTGTACATAGTTTTTGTTCCGTGATGTTACTGTTGCTTGCTGATTCGTAAAACGATTTTGTTAGAATATGAGTCAGGATGAAAAGAGATAATTTATACCGCATGACGTTCTCACTGATTTTTTTTTATTTTTTCTTATTTTCTGGCATCTTACTAAGTGTAATTGGTCAAACAATGTTGAGGGAGCCGGGACCAAAGTTCATAGTTTCGATGAGGACACAACCGTTAAAGCTGATTTCGAGTAAATTGTTATTCTGTTTCCGTGTACGTTGGGAACATGCCCCTGGAAAACTTAAGACTTGATTCAGTTAATGAGCCAAGTCCTGGAACAGTCCTACTTAATACGAACAGTTCAACGTAATGTAACATTTGTTACTGCTGAAAAGTTGAATATTGGAAATGAAATTTTGACAATATTAAAAGAACGTGGCAAATTTTGGAACTATTATTTGTATTATTTACTACATATGAAACTATATACACGTGGTATATACGTCTTGACGTACACCTTTGAAACATTGTATAAATGCAAACAGGAAATTCTGGACAGCAAACCAAGCACTGGCATTAGCACCAGTCGATACCGGCAATTTTTCAATATCTGAACCACGTATGTTTGGCCTCAATGTATAACACTGTAAATTCAGTGTAAGTGTAACGTTTATCTAAGCGATATCATTCTGATAATACTGAGCGTCACACCGAAGTAGAGCGTCCGTACCACCATGGTTCTGCATCGGCCGTCCGCCCCCTACACGCTGGACCAAGCTGCAGCAGCAGCTGCGCGGCGCTCCTGTGTGTCCTGGAGGGTGCGCCAGCGACGGTTACATCATTTCCGCAGTACCAGCAGCCGTCGTCTTTTTCTTCTTCTTGTTTCACATTTATTGGAGTTTCGGAGATGAATCCACGCAGTTCTACGCCTTCAGGGATGTTTTATTGTTACTTTTAAGTTAAGCACTCAGCCTGAAAGAAGTTGGCAGCCGTCGTGTTGTGGGGGCACACCTGCGTGGAGAACTGCTGTTCATTGGGAAGGGTCATGTGAATTTTTACATGCTTCAAATGTGTGCTTGATTTTTGAGCACATGCAATTTCCTAGGGTTTTCTTCTGGAAGAATTATTAATTTTTGATTTGCCGCTAGCAGAGCAGTGTTAATGATGTAATCTCCGTATCGGCTCGGTTCAATTTGGATTGGATTATTTTTATCTGATACGATGGCATTGGTTCAGTGTTAGTGAAACGGCTATCTAAACGATATCAGGTATCAGTAGTGGCTGAATTTAAGCTACATAGCGTTGATTTGTCCAAATATTAAGGTATTGCACCAAGTTCTTCTGGGAAGGAAAAAAAATCTGCTGTACAGCATCCGTATTTTTATCTGAGCTTATCTATTTATCCTTCGCCCGAGAGGAGCGGGCATTATTTACTCGGTCATTATTTGCTAGGTCGGTGTCCTCTGTGATAGGAACCATTGCAGTGGGTGACCGACTTGGCCTTTAACGTATTTTAGATACGGGGAAAAACTCGTATGTTGAAGTATAAATTTAGTTTCTTACGAACTCGGTTGAATAAATTTAGTTTTCAGTGCTTCACTAATTTTGAATTTTTAGAAGTACTGTCAGTTCAGATTATTGATTTTTCATCCCTTGCTACATATTTTTTATTTTAGTTTTAATACGAATGGATTTTCTCTCCTATCCTAATTCAGACATCTCCTCTATTGTAAAAAGTAGTGAAAAGCGTAATTGGGTGTACATAGTGCTCGAAAATCAGTTACACTGCTTATTACAGCAGCATGTTGTGCATTTATGCAGGGGGTCACTAGTGTACTATTGAAAACAACAAAGCTGCGTTTGAAGATTCGACTAAGATTCAGCATATGATTCATCATCCTGCCCTGTAAAGTTAGAGGAAAGCTATTCATCGAATTTACTCGGGAATAAGTTGGACTTGAAAATTAAACACGAAGGTGGATGTCTGGTTGTCAGGGCAGGGTACGACCGATGTCTATCCGGTTCTTAACATGAATATTTTAATTTATACGGGCGTTGCTAATGCGATAGATTCTTTTCAGTAATTGTTTACGTATGTTAATCAAAAGTAAATATTTTCTGTGAGAAATTTTCATTCATAATCTCAATTCGTAAAGCAGTCCAATAAACGCTTTGCTCAATGCTCGGTATCATCGGTAAAGACAACCATCTGTAATTCTGAACGCCCAACTAGCACGTTACTAGCACTCGTATGTATCTGTGCTACGTGCACGTCTTCCAGCTAGGAGACAGACTGAGAGAACCGTGCAGCCACGAGGAAGTGGTTTTAATACGTCTGAAAGTAAACTCGAAGTACAAGGAAAAGCCACAAATGCTCTGCCACGCTCGCTTTCTTAGTTTACGTGCTTACATAAGCAGCCTGAGCTTAGGGTGTCGGCGACGTGCCACTTGTGTCATAAGCGTCATTGCGTGATTCGTTCGCTCGCTCAGAAGAAAGTTTTGACGTATAATGTAGCACGAATGACCGGACGTATATAAATACCTTCCTGATCTCCTTTACCATCGTTGAAATACGTATTAACTACTTTATTCTTTACTGCGAATAAAAGCCGATGTATTGTATATTCGGAGAGAAAAAGGTAGAAAATAGGGCCAAGAGCCGAAAATAATTTTGCTTGTATCATCAACGCTGACTCGCGTGATTGAAATCGCAAAATCCAAATTAGGTATGCAAGTCACGTTCTTAAATTTATGAACACTTACAAGTGTGTATTCTATATTGTGTAGTCAATGCTTGTAACGCGCATTTGCGACTTTTTATTCGCGTAGGCGAGCAGTCGTCGTCTTAAAAGCAAGCCTCACGCACGTACCTTCTTTATTTTTGTCATTCAATGCAGAGAACAGATAAGCATGCACAGACTAATTTCAAATTTTCAATATTTCGCAGCGCCTCACTGTCTTTTTATTCACCGCATTTATCGCATCATGATGGTGCGCCAATCATTATCATTAAACTCTTCAAGTTATGTGATGAAATCAAGTGTGAGTGAGCATTTACTTTCAATTTTATGAGAATTAGCGCAATGTGAGAGTCACGTTAGTCGTGACAGGATATTAATGTGTGCTTGCGTGTACGCCACGCCAACTGAGCTTGAAAATGCATTGCCTCTCAGGCAGCTTTTGTCGGTAGAAAGCGGTGATCAATTGTTTAGTGGAGGAAAGCGAGGATGTTGCGGATCATTATATAAACAAAAAATGAGTAGTAAAAAAATCCGACTCTCAAACGAGAAGCTATTGTATTCGATGTCGGATGCCGGTGATGTGATGGGAAGACGTGATGCAATCATAGGAGCAGTTCATTTATAACTGGTGTGTAACTTCGTGACGAAGTCACGGCTTTCAGACCTACGGACGTGGTTGTTCACACTTGGTAGTGTTGTTGACGTGAACTAATGAGGCGTTGGATTACATTTAATTACGTGCGGCTTGAGTTTAGGCGGCTACTGTTTCACAAACAAGCACAATAGCTTTTCCCTTTCTAGCTGGGCGTTAAATATGATGTAAGAGCCAGCCGTGCTCAGAAACACTGTCCACGAAACACTTCGTAAAGAAGTTTAATTGGGATTCTGCGATTTTATTAAGCAGATTTTGGGATGTTTGTTCTGCGCAATTTTTTAAAAATTAGAGCGTGTAGGACACACTTCTGATTCATTAATTGTTGAATTTCGCCGTAAAAACATGGGATCATAAAGTTTATTTAGTCATCAGCAACTAAGCCATGGGTTATTTTTTTTACTAAATGTTGCATTGTTTTAATCAAGTACGACATCGAGAAGTAAAGTCCCTTCTACACTATCTAAAATATCATCGGTCGACAAGAAGCTCTCATGTACAGGGGACTTTTGAACGGCCTTTTTATAGCCACTCATTCTTTGTTGCGCTAACAGTACTGCTAACACTTTTATAGGTATGACATTTGCCGTGTAAGAATGACATTTTTGGTGACCACCGTTCGTACACTTGGTATTCATGCTACCTAACGTTCATTCGCGCCCTTTTATTGGCGCGGACTTCATGCCCGTAACCGCTAATACACTGGGGCGGTTGCAGACCTCAGCAGTATGCTAGTGAATCGTTATACCTTGTAAAGTTAATGGATGTTGTCATGTGAAGCTAATAATATTTGTGGTATTGCTCGAAGTGATGAGTAATCATGAAGCACGTTTGTCTTTACATTTGTCCGTCATGGTGTCTGGAAGAAATTCATCTCTATATCGGAATATTCATTACATTTTAATTGAATGAAAAATTAAAAAAAATTGCCTTGTCATTTATCAACGATAAGAATAAAAAGGTTTCAAAGATGCTGTTAATGATATTATAGTTTGAAGATATTTATGCTAAGGAATCAGGTTGGGTCATAAGTTGTATTTGCTGTAGGTCTGACGAATCGTAACTTCAGGCCAATAGGTTGTGATGGGACGATACCAAATTTTTTACCAATTCGATACTGATGCCAAATGCCATGATTCCGATAAGAATTGTGGTATCGATTCCTGCTTATTTCTTATTCTTTTCATTATCAGGCTAGATATTCATGTGAAGAGCTAAGTAGTATCAAAGCCAGTGTTTTCGCGCATGTAGCATCAGAAGTCTCCCAAGGGAATGTTTTAGGCCCGCTCCTCATCATCAGTATCAACGACCGTTATCATAAATCAACGACCTTGACGTCAAAATAATTAGTAAAATCAACAAGTTCGCTGACTCCTCGAAACTATCCCAGAGGGTTCACTGAAAAAGATAAAGAACTATTCAACCAAACCTCAATCGCCTTCTACAATGCACCGGAACCTGGCAGATGAGCCTCAACATTGACGAATATTCAGTGATGCACGTTGGTGCTATAACTGGCATTTCCAACACACGATAAATGACACACCTATTGAAGCAGTACAGCAACAAAGAGAGATCTAGGTATCATTGTCACTGAAGTTTTCAAGCATGACTAACCAGTAGAAATAAGCGTCATAAATACAAGCAGTATCCTAGGTTTTATTACAAGAAACTGAGTACAAGTCCAAGAACATGATATCGCTCTGTTACGCTACGCTAGTCCAGCCACACCTGGAGCATGCAGTGTAACTCTGGTCTCCTACACTACGAAGAGACTATACCGAAATAGGAGAGTTTGTGTAAATCAACGAAAATGAAAACTGAACTACGCAATCTTAGCTACGAAAGGCGTATTGAGCTGCTTGGCTTGAACTCGTCTCCCTAAAACAAACAAGACTGCAAGGACAACTCGTTAATCGCATTTATAGCCCCATAACTAGTTCTAAGATTTGAAAAAATGTTTTCTTTTTCTGGGAGATATTGTGAAAAGATCCGGATATATATTTTTGTGTTAGAAAATGTTTTTGTTCGACAATTTTCTGCTCCCATTTACTATGAATTATTATCGTCATCATTTTTGCACCGTCAGTATTGAATACGAAGCAATTTTACAGCATCTTGATAAAGGAAGTGTGGAAAGTCGTCAGCTTCTAATTGCTGTTCTTTCAGAAAGCTGCGACACTTTTTCTTTGAAACCACTCGAATTTCCAAAGTTTATTTGCTTTGATTCTTCTGTTCTTATTTCTATTAGCGTCGCTGCTTCAGGAATGGCCTGTGAGGCTACTGCCACATTGTGAATAAATTTCTGCTTTCTACTTCTCATGCTTTCAGCGTGCGCTCTTGAATTACGAACAATGACCATGCAAACCCATTGCGTTTGCTTTGTATGGGAGACACTTTCCTCGTCTCTCTACTGCCGTATATTGAGTGAGGTCCGCTATACCTGTATTTTGGATACGTGTGGACTGCTGGTCAGTTAATGGAGGTAACGTCAGCGTGTAACAGTCAATTTTCCCGTGAAGATATAAAAATAAGCTTTTAATATTCCTGACAACGAATTCATGGTCTCGTGTAACCAATTGAAGGAAGGGGGAAGAAAAATGGGGCGTTTATTGAGATACAATCATTTTCACGGCATGCAATAAACTCGTTTTAAACTCTAAGGCTCAAATGAAAAGGTACAAAATTGATGTAACACTTTCTGGTTTCATGATCGTACGTTGAGTACGAATTAAACAGATTACACTTTAATTCTTAATTACAGTTCATTGCTTAACTGCCTCATATATTTTGCTTAAACGCTCAGGCTTGGGAACTGCTATGCATGATCTTCTCAGAGGGAGTTGGTATCCCAACTCATTGGTTACAAGTATCAGGAATTTCTACGCTATTTTGCTAAATGTTTCGTGATTGTACAGTATAAAATAGTTGGTAACTTTTGTAGTGACATATCCTTGTTATCGTAGGCTCACGTACAATAACTTTATTCATTGCTATAGTACTATAACGCAATAGTATGTACTATTAATGTAGTAAGTGGAGGCACGGATGTGCGGGCAGTGTGTTTAGATGCATCCCAGAGCGCTATTGCAGCACGGCGCTTAAGCCTCCGTTATCGCAACGCTTTCTGCTCAGGCGATCTTCTCCAGATTGCGCTCTGCTTCCGAACAAAGTCTTGAGGCGTACGTGCAGCGCGATTGAACCAGTTTTGCAAGCTTCCTGCGCCGCGTCAATACTATCTTTACAAAAGTTGTGATTGCGAGTAGAAACGCCAGCGTTACTAGCGCCTTATCTTCACCAACCGTCCACTGGATCGCTCTTTCAAGGCCTAATCCTGCCATCTTTTCTCGGAAATTTTCTATTTTTTCCTCACGTGTCTTGCAGTTTTCCACTTTCCTGTAGAACTTTCTTCGTCTTTGATTTGCTCCTGGCTATTCTCTTTGATGAATCAATGTATAGCAGTTCCAGAACATGGTATTTCTCTTTTCTCACTTGAGCATTGCTCATCGTCTTTGAAATAGAATTGTTTCCGTTTCTGTTGGCATGAAGCTTTCCAACTTTCATTCAACTTGCTGATTTTGACAAGTTTTTTATAATCTCAGTTTTAGGTTTTAATATTACCCACTTGATGCATGTGTAGGGATATGTTCAGTATTAAATAAACACGATTTCATATTCACTGTTACTGCATGGCACAAGCGTTGATAGATTTATTGCACAAGATAATATTGTGCTTTTACTGTAGGCACTGCGTATATGAGACGATAGGAGTACTTTACAGCGATGCAACAAGGAAAATATTTTTATCAGCAGAAAAATAATGTATAATTTGGATGGAAACTTCTCTCGCTATTCAAACGAGCAAGAGCTTCAGTAAAGGCTGTGTATGTGAGCTTGTCTCCTCTCTCTTACCCATTCTAGTGGAGAACCCACACTTTATACCAACCAGTGTACGAGGTCACATGCCAACTGGTGTACGAGGTCACATGCCAACTGGTGTACGAGGTCACATGCCAACTGGTGTACGAGGTCACATGCCAACTGGTGTACGAGGTCACATGCCAACTGGTGTACGAGGTCACATGCCAACTGGTGTACGAGGTCACATGCCGACTGGTGTCCGAGGTCACATGCCGACTGGTGTCCGAGGTCACGCATATTGGAGGTCAACGAACTGCTTGCTTCCCTCCCCGACAGAGGCACTGTTCCCTCAACTGAAACAGCACTGCCGCGGCTGCAACGGGATTTCCCGCATCCACGAACCCCTGCATCCACGGACCCCTGCACCCGCGGAGCCCTGCACCCGCGGAGCCCTGCACCCGCGGAGCCCTGCACCCGCGGAGCCCTGCACCCGCGGAGCCCTGCACCCGCGGAGCCCTGCACCCGCGGAGCCCTGCACCCGCGGAGCCCTGCACCCGCGGAGCCCTGCACCCGCGGAGCCCTGCACCCGCGGAGCCCTGCCCCCGCGGAGCCCTGCACCCGCGGAGCCCTGCACCCGCGGAGCCCTGCACCCGCGGACCCCTGCACCCGCGGACCCCTGCACCCGCGGACCCGTGCACCCTAATCAGTGTCGGCACTTAGCAACCTTGCGTCTCATTGAGGACATTTTTCGCTTATCCTCACTCGCCCTCGCTCCGTTTTCATTCGTCCTCGTTTTTTCATCTCCCACTTTTCGTCTGTTCCAGTTTCAGTTTCAATTGTTCTTTCTGATATTTTGTTTACTTTTTCCTCGATTAATTGCGTTTTGTTTTTACTTTTATTTGTGAAAGCGCACACCCTTGTTCATAATAGTTAACTTGGACTTTTTGTTGTTTAACCTGTATCAACGGTCAGTTCCTACGCATCTACGTCTTTAAATTTTGATAATTTAATACCTCTCTATATTAAAAAATTACTTTACGTATCGTCCAGTTTTAATTGTAAGCCTACTCGACTGTTTTGTTTACTATTCCTTTTGTTAATTTTTTATTGTTTCATTACTCTTTTTACCCGTAGGAATTTGCCGCAAAATATATCTCGAGGGTTGTGTATTAATGAAGATATATGTCCACTAATTATTATGTTTACGTTCATATTCATTGATAGTAACGCGCCATGTTTTGCTCGTATTTGTAGCCTACATTCATATGTATACTAGGTAAGAATACATGGGTTCGCCGCCGTGTTTCAGACTTGTGTGTACACACTGCGGTTGTCGACTTGCGTGAGTGTGACGTGCGCATGAGCAGCGCCCGTGCCCAGTCATGCGCTGCCGTCCGTGTAAACAATACCATGGTGGTCGTCTACTCGCTACGGCTAATTTAAGAGCTCCACTCTCCTGTCTCTGAGCCAACACCTTCCTTCACTTCGCAACTCTGATGGCTGTCAGTCCTCTCTGACGGGGTTCCAAGTCTTACTTTTTCCTACATCGCTTGACGTCCCAAACAAATGAACTTCAAACTACAATCTTTTCACAATGTGCCCGTATCCAATATGTCTCCGATCCTTCATGCAATTTAGATGTACGTGTGTGTACTTTATATGCCCCCAAACTTACGGCTGCTACCACACTTCATGAATCATTATTACGTATCATATTTACAATATATAGACTCATTCAAAAGGTCCAGTATTGGGGCACGTCAAGAAAATGTGCTGGAGGGCATTGTCCTCTTACCTATTAGGAAATAAGGGCTTTTTTACTGGTAAGACAAAGACTGGTGGACATCATTGGGAAGTACTTTGATACCTGTTCTCGTCAGTGGACCTCAGATAATTAGCGCTTTTTCGTTGTAAACCTAGCTGCGAATCATCAATACTTGACGCAAAAGGCTGGTTTTGTATCAGTAATTTCACAAGCTTCATCTCTACTTCTCTACTTTCTTCGTCTATAGCGAAGAAGACCGGCGTGCCATGTATTTCACTTGTCTAGGTCACGTCAATTGTCTCCTGGATCCCGTCAATGTTACCAAGATCAATTATATGGTGCTGAGTTAGGAATAACTTCTGTTGTAGCGTAGACTAACACAATAAACCTTCAGTTGGGATTGCAAGAACACTTGCTGCGGAACTGCGGGTGACAACGCACTCGTTACCTTTCTAAATAAGCTCTCTAGAGCTTCTCTTCCCACGTGCAGTCTGGTGCCAGCTCTCACCAACTGTCCTCGTATTTTCACTTGTTCTACGCAAACTTTTACTTATGGGTTTTACGTGTAATTTTACGTGCTTACCGTTCTTTTGAAGTTTCTATGTGTCCGTACATGTCATTTCAAATGCGGTATTTCATTCATATTTTCCTTTTGAAGTTTTTAAGTCTCCTTCACCTAGTTTAGTTAACTCTACTTGTAATATTTACTTATGATAACGTGTAATATATATCTTAGGCTGCTGATATCTTATGTTTAAGTACCTGACAACGGAGACTTTATTCAGATTTGTGTCACGCCGTTTGCTGGCGTAATTCTTATATTTCTAAGCACTTGTCATTTTCTGTTATTTTTTATTGATTTACTCATCGGAATGATTGTTAAGTTTTCCTTTGAATTCTCTTTGAATGTATAAAATTTATTGACTTGAACGTGTCTTGACTGTGTTTTAATTTCAAGTTTCTTTGGAGTGTTGTGGACCGTGTGGACTACAGCCACCGTAGTCGAGTGGTCTGCGGCCCGTGTTCTGTATCGGGTCTCTGCTTGTGCAGAAAGACTTCTGCGGGTTCGAAACCCGGCCATGAATACGAGCTGTTTCTCGTTTCACGCCGTGAGCTCCCATTTATCGGTAAGCCCTCAACTCCCCGCCTATGAACACATCCCAGGATCGTCGCATGGAGCTCACCATCATCCTTACTCTAAGAATGTTAACCTTAAGAATTTGAAAAACCAATGTACTAAATGTCTATGTACTGTGTACTTGATTGGAAATAAAGATTGTTTGTTTGTTTGTTTGTTTGTTTGTTTGTTTGTGCCAGTTTTTTATAGAGTGGGGGAAATTCACTAACGGGGTCCATTTTTTCATGTTAAAAATAGAGGTGGTGCGGATATCTGCATCTGTAGATATCCGTGTGATTTTTCAAATCCACATCTGCATCTGCACTAATAAATGCAGATGTCATACGGATGTCTTAAATAATTGCATTATTATATTAAAAAGGTCATATAGTAAGTTAAGTCACATTATTGATATTGTCGCTATTTTGTATCGCAGTCGGAAACATGTTTGTAAGCTTGAAAGTTGTATTTCTTTAGTGAACGGTATGAGGGATGATTGCATTTGAATATTTTGTTGAAACAATTATGCGCCAACCATGTATTGAGTCAGTCCTACTACACGATGAAGCGAGAGTCCTGCTCGCTCACGTGCTGTACGTGCATATGACATGCACGCGTCCGTGTGTAGTGCCCACTTGAGCTATACGCGCCTGTTTCATGTTTGTCAAGTGATACTATCTGGCTGGAGCTGAGGGTCTCATTTTTCATGTAGTTACGTTGCGTTTACTCCTGTGCTATCGCTGCAGCATTATTTTGAGTATGCAAGAGTAAGTTCTAGGTACATTTTCAATATTATTCCAGCCATATATTTGTGCGATGAAAGGGGTTTGTAAGTCTGCTTTATTTACTGCGCTGTGGTAGTTTTAAAATGGTGTTCGTTTAGCTTAATTTGAACTATAATGACAGCTTAGTGTTGTAGAAGTGAACGCGGCGTGTCTTGGTTTACACTGAATTGAGGCATTGTGTGCCGCAAGGGCGAAGCTGCCAAAAACAAGTTTGAGCAATTTTCACACAAAGCCTTACACGTGTCTGGTTCATGCTATTTCAGTGAGACGCTGCGCCTGAACTGCGAACAGTATCGCTTAGTTGACGGGGTCAAAAACTCAAACGCGGCTGTGAGATTTTGGTGCCGTAGAAAACTGATTTTTTTAGCTGGTGGCGTCTTCGCCCTCGTGGCACGGAGCGCTTCAATTCATCCCCACAAAAGTAGAGTGACGTCGCTTGTGAGTGGCTGGGCCTGGGATGATATTTGTTTCACTCTACGGAATTATTATTATTATATTCCTAGTTTAACCACCGCAGCCAAAACAGAGATTCTCAGCAGAGATTCTCAGCACTCTACGGAAGCCATTACGCGGCACGTGGTCTGAAACCTGCTCATAGTGAACGTGTTCATTGCATTGTGCGTACTGCATGCTGCTTTTGCCTTTTTAACCCTCTACCGCCGTATGGCACTCACGGGGAACATCAGAAAAAATGCTAATTATGTTAAAATTATATTATATGTGAGCAATATGAGGTTGCTACTAGGTTTAAACGCGGCGGCATCATACAGCGTCGTTATTTTGGCTGCCTGGCTCTCAGCGTGCTTCATTGCATCAGTGTACAGACGGTCTTTGTGAGCTTAAACGTAGAAACTAGAAAAATAAATTCGTCGCTAAAGGGTTAAATTGACGATGGGACTAAAAAATATCAATAAAATCTGTACCTTGATAACTAGCGTAATATTCAGTTGTTGATTCAATGAAAGTACTTTCAGGTCTTCATGTACAGTATAACTAATTTCTATTGAGTAAATTACACAGAAAAAGGTCGGCAAATTGTAGTAGTTCATTCATTCGTTAGTCATCCATCCATCCCTTGATTCATTGGGTCTGATTATCTCATGTGAGTCAAGACGACTGTTTGCCTTGGTTCAATTCACGCGCTCTACATACCTTCGTACGAGAGCATTTACTACATTTTTGGGATTTATTCTCACGCGTGTTAACTGCTTTAATTTGCTAATGCCACGGCAAGATTTAATTGGAAGGTTTGCGTGTGGTCGTACCACTCGCTTCCTGCATAGACACGGAGCCTCAGCAATCTGCTGCCGTTCTTGTACCTAAACACTGATAGTTAATTTCAAATATTACTCGTTAAACCAGGAATATAACAACGACAATTCAAATGTTACTTTTATTATTGAAAAGGTGGGACGCCAACTCGAGTAACTTAGTGCTTTCGAGCAGGAAGTTCTTGTGTTTATTTGAAAAGAGTTGTCCTCGCTTCCGTGATGCATTCCTTCATCCTATTCCGTTAGTTTACTTAAGCTTGTATTTGTTCTATGGAGTGTAAAGCTGCACGTTCATGTTGCAAAGCTAAATTGCGGACACCGTGCCAGTTTGTTTCCGTGCTCTACTTCACCGTCGCTCTCCTGCCAATCATGTGTTCAGAGAGCATTCAAATAAAGAACCTTAGCGTTAACCACTCGTATTATTTTCTCTTTCCTTAGTCGTTCAAAAAACGCGCCTGTATTTGTCCGTAATTGACAGCTTCCTTGTAGAGCCTTCCTTAAGCTCGAGTTGAATGGAAACAGGGAATTGCATGCGCTTTGCAAGCCCATCATTTGCTTAGCTGTGTAGGCTCTGAAGCAAATCCCTTGCATTGAGAAGCTTCATTACTGCGTTTTACAGATGTGCTTGATTGACTGCTGAGCGCGACAGAATGTATTCGTGCGCACTCGTATAACTGAACGCGACGCGTGTTATTCGTGTGTACATCGCAACGTGTGGATTGGAATCCGAACGTTTTCACAAATAGTGGTTGATAAGAATACTACAGAGTTTCTGACTAATATTGTTACCATCGAAATTGCAAATTTCATGACTAAACTAATGCTATTTTTTTGATGGACACGTATCATAACATTGTAGTGGATACTTGTGAACCATCGGGACTATTATGTTGCATTTATCAGTCGAAATGCGGAATATTGTATCTCTTCTCTTACAAAAAGTAAATCAAACAGCTATGTCTCCAAGTCCATTGGTTAAACCGTTTCGTGTCTATACTACTCGAAATTTTTAATCAATTGATATTTCATACGAAGATTTATGCAGTAATAATATCACCAGTAGAATTTTTATTTTATTAAAATTACAAAAATTGCACCACAGGTTCAGTACTAGCACTCATTTAGTTGATCTCACGGATGTTAATGAAGATAAAATTATTTTTTTAGTCTGTAGACTGTTTGCATTGCTCATAAATCGATATTTTTTTATTGCTTTGTAGTCAGTGTCCTGGTGAATATACGAGGGCGTTCTACTGATTGTTCTATACCCAGAATGTATTTGACGAGTCATACATACTTGTTCATGACGTGGATTTGAATATTGATCTCGATTAGCATGTATCCTAGATATTAAAATTAGCCAGTAATCAAGGACTACTATAGTATAGTAGTCCTTGCCAGTAATGTAACAATGATACTGCCAATTAAACATTGATCACAACGATTTTGTAATTTGGATGCTCAAAATATTGTCAATTATGCTGTAGACCTTGTCAGTTGTACTACTGATTTAAGTACTTTTCACAATAAGGTTGTATGCCATGAACTCGTTTAATTGAAAGATACGAGCACTTAATAAAGTGTCACCTTTCGTAACAGTCGTGGGGCTATGCTGCAAATAAGTATTTCTGGACGTCAATTAGTCACGTTTGCCCGTTTCGCTACAGGATTGAATATTTGGTTCATTCGTAAGCCCCTAAATATTTGCAGACTTTTGCTTTAGTTGCATTGGTAGTTTCCTAGTTGTGTGGTTCTCTAGTTTCTTTAGTTGGTAACAAACAGCAACATGTACCAGACGATGTTGCGTTTCATTTTTCCCCCGTCGAGTTTTGTGCACCTGTGTTCTAAATGTATCGCATTTTTGGTGATGTCCTTTCACCACACATCAACCTCGTCATTCTGGTGTCACACTCGTGCTTGTGTCAATCGCTCACTAACGATCTTACTGGTGCGCGGCGTCTCACAAATCGACGATTGAGTGAATGTCTTCTTTAAGAACAGACGCATTCGAGCAGGCGTGATTGCTCTTCCGAAAGCAGGACGAAACGCGCACCAAAACTGCGAAGTGTTGTGACGGCTGCAGGTGAGCTGCTGCTGCAGCAGCTACTACTCTCAATCTTCTCTCATCCAGTCACTCCTGTGCGCAATTTCCTTCCCTTGCCCTCAGTTTAAAGCTCTTGATGTCATCAACTTAATGCATGTTTATTTTGCTTCATCCACTTAAAGTTCTGGAGCGAAGAGGGTACCCTGGATTTTAGGCACACATACCTAAATATTAATTGGACAATATCCCGTGTGGAGATTAATTGAATAGAAGCATTGGGAAAAAGACCATTTTGCAGAACTAGTGCTCGTTTCCAGAGCGTTTCAAAGTGAATTACTGTAGTTTTATAACATGTTTACTCTTTATTTGTAGGTTCAACTGCCACATAATATTCGAGGGTTATTGTGATTTCTTAACATATGAGAAAAAATGTATTTTCTTTTATCTCAATTAATGTCCCAATAATAATTTATTCGCTTGCTTGATTCTCTTCTGTATATTTCGAAGTCACTTGAACTCGTATCCAGTGTAATGTCGTTGGAAGATTACGTATTCCAATGTTGACATCGATTAATTCCTGAAGCGTATGGAAGAGTATGCTGATCTCATACTGACGCTTATCTATTCATACTGACACTCATTTATTCACGCTGACGTTCATTCACTCTCATGATGCACCGGGAAACTGTAATATATTCATTTTGAGACCACTCATATAATTCACCTATGTATGTCGTTGATAAACATGACACGATCCAATTTCTTCCCGAAGTTCACTAGTGTGTGACGCGATTGCATTTTAGTTGCGTACAACTCATTGCTCTAATGGTATAGTAAATTCAGTTCAGGAGTGACAGAAATTGTAGTCATTTGCTGCTACATCCTTGTGATTTATAGTCCGTATGAAAACTCCCAGCATTCATGCTTTTATTTGTGTCACGACTACCCTCTAAATAATGATCGATATCAGCGCTTATCTGTGTTTTTATAGACGATGATTAGATACTTTTTACCTGATTTGCTTTTTATTGATCTGTGTACACATTTTTCCTAAATTTTTTCGAGTTATGTCGGTTTCCTCTTCCAAAAAATAATTATAATTACTTGACATTCATTGTGTCCCAATTCGCCTTTTTTGTGAGCCATGAAATCCGTAGAAGAATGAGCAACGGCTTTTAGGCGCACGATTTCAATTGTCGAGCTTCAAATGTTCCTGTTCCTATTATTACAACGTTTTCGTTTTGACCTTTTGATCTTCCAGTTCTGTGAGCACATAGATGCCCCAACTCCTCTCCTGGCGAGGCTCTTACGAAACCTAAGCCTCGTCACGCTTGAGCTTCCTCTGCGGGTGCTAGGGTTGGGGATGTGCTCAGATTCCACGTATTTTCTTCAATTTTCGACTCTGCAACCCTTGCGTGTGTGTCTTTGTGTAATCGTGCTGAAGACGAGCATGACTTAGGCTGTCCGTGCCGCTCTATTTCTTAACCGAACTCTATAGGCTTTTTCTTTGGATGGTATTTACTTTCAAAACTTTGAACCTGACAGGTAAAAGTTTCATGGGCTTAGAAATTGTCGAGGGTTTGTTGTGCCGATGGTAAGGTAAGGTGAGAAAGGATGTTCACTCAAGTCATTTTTTTATCGGACTTATTCTTTTTATATATCCTTGGAAGGAGAAGAGAATTCGTGCACTTGAAGAGTCGTTATAGTCGCTGTTTTTCTTCTTAGATTCTTCGCTAGGCACTTGTCAAGTTGTCCATATTTACGAGCTTCCGATTATACCTTACGAGCTTCCGATTATGCTTCTTTGTTGACCAACGATTTACATTTGACCTTGATCATATGCTTCAGACCATCAGCTACTCATTTCCATCAAATTCTTTAAACTTCGTGCTATGTTCTGTTGGAAAACACTTTACTCATGGCCTCCTCGCTGTGTAAATTGATATGACCTGAAATTAAGTTTCATGAAAAGTAAAAACGTGTGTCTGATACATAAACTTCACTGCCAACTCAAGTTAATAGTATCAAATAATAAATTTTTATGGATATCCGGCCTTTTAGGCAATTTTTTAAAATTGAGTTCCATTTTTCATTGTTTCATTATATTCAGTGTGTTCCATGAAATCGAGTTATACTCACAAATTTATGTGGACAGATTTTAATTCACTTTTTATTTTTGAGTATTTAAGCGACCATTAATTAGTAATTTTGCTAGAGAGTGTGCAGGCCGTAACGTGAATGTCAAGGCCTCCTTCGAAGACATCAATGTCTATTCAATTCACACTAGAATTAACAGCCTGATTTTCTATGCGTTTACATGATTCCCTCCAGAAACTAGTGCATTTTATAGAATGTTCGATATTCAAAGTAAAACAATCTCACGAATTTTTCTGACGTCTTTACTTGATGTTAGAAGGGAACTAAGTTAATTGATAGTCTGGTAATTTTTAGTATAGTTTAATAAGCTTGTGTATCTGTTACAATCCTTTGGTTACCAGTCGCCCATATGTCCGCTGCTGATGTTCAAAGGGTTAAATATTGTATTTTAAAGTGATGGTACTTAATTAAAGCTTTATGCCAATATTCGTCGCAAAGATGGCACAGATGAATTTTTTTCAATATTTGTTCGTAGCAATGTACTTGACTCTCCTCTCATCTGTTGATTTTACCAGAGTTATAACTGCGTTTACGTATTTATAAATATCAACTGTACGAGTATTCAGATGTTTAGGACTGCATTGCAATACTCAAAACCACTCACTTATAACTTGAATCTTGTATTTGGCATTCATTTAAATACAAGACTGCTCTTATGTTTTGAAAGTTCTACCATGTTCTAAAGCGTTGACATATGTAGGAATATTCTCAGTCACGCGCTCGACGCACTTGCATCCTGCCCTCGCTGGCAATGCTTCCCTGCCCGTTCCGTTACTCGGATCCTGCTGCTCCTAGCATCGCTTCACTGGTAGCCAGGCTACCTACCAGTCAGTGGCCAGTGCCTCCAACACGCTGATATGCACTGCTGCTTTACTGCTCCAACACGCTGATATGCACTACTGCTTTACTGCTCCAACACGCTGATAAGCACTACTGCTTTACTGCTCCAACACGCTGATAAGCACTACTGCTTTACTGCTCCAACACGCTGATACGCACTACTGCTTTACTGCTCCAACACGCTGATACGCACTACTGCTTTACTGCTCCCACACGCTGATTAGCGTTACTGCCATGTAGGGAAATTTCTAGCGCTGCTCATCAAAACTCGTGCTGCTTCTCTGGCGGACAGCCCCTGCCAAGTTGACGACTGTTGTTCAGGTTGCGGTGTCGGCACTGGAAACAGTGACGCGTCTTGTTCAAATTTCACGATTTCCTTATTTTTTAATGTTACTCTTCATCACATGTGACGGCTTTGATTGTGATTGATGCTTCCATATTTCCTCATATATTCTGATAATTTAATTTCTATAATTTATTTGGAATGTTACAGTTGAGTTTTCTATGAAGGCAATTGTTTTATTCTATGCCCGGCTAACCCTTTTAGACTCGTACTTTTTATGGAAAGAAATGTGTAACATGTTCAAAAATTTAATTCATATGGATATTCCCTTATATTTATGATGGTGGTACAAATTTTGAGCTGCTGTGCAGCGGAGGAACTCAATTTTAGAAAGTGGTATGCTTTCTGTACCACCAAGCATTAAACATGACCTCTTTGGAGGTATGAAATCAGCACCAGCAGACTTGAAAGGGTTGAGCATTTTTTGTGGCAGCAATTTTTAGCAACATATTCTTCAAAAAAGTCGAATGTTTAACCACGTGAAGGAGACAAACATCACAAGAATTTTTGTACTGTAGTTGTTGATTTTCTCCTAAATAATTTTAACCATCGTTTGTTGGTCATACTCGTATTTGCCCTTAGATCTAAGCTTGAGGCAGCTTGAGGAACTGCGTGGCATTTACGAATAGTTGTCCGCTTGAATATTCCGAACTCTCTTGCTGCCAAAACAAGTCGAGTTTCCGTGGAAGCTGTTCTTTCTACAACCACCGGAAAATTTGCACAGATGGCAAACGTAAGTCAATGCATCAAAACTTTGACATTCCATGAAGAGTTTCGTAGGGAGAGAGCTGTCGGTATGATTTATGCGTGTCCTTGTCAGCAAATTCTGTGTGCGTTATTTGGGAAAGGGCAACTCGGAAGTACTCGGTCACGAAACTTGAGGTGTCGGGGTGTTGGTGCATGTGGGTATCTGCTTAGCTTTGCTAAACATTCTTCACGATTCCTTGTAATCGTGAGAGATCGTGCTAAAAATACCTCTACGGTTGTATATTCTGGGCGTACGGGATGCTTTGAATGTTTTAGTTTAAACTTTTGTGATCGTAAAGCCGTAAAGTGCGTTTTGTTAATTTAGAAGTGCACTTCTTGGAGCAGTACACAACGCAGTGTAGACGGAAGCACGGACAATTGTTTGTGTAACTGTTTCCTTCGTGCGAGGCGCTACGGCTCCTCCTCCATCGAGTCTTGAAGCGGCCTTGCTGTTTTTTTTTACAATACTTACAACTCTTTTTTTCTAACCGCTTCGAGAAGTTGTTCTTTTCTTGCTCCAAACGCTGCATCCAGTTAATGATATAAAGTGGTTTATTACAGTTATGTAACTGTTACGCTCGAAATGAATGACTCTTGGTTAAAGTTTGTTGGTTTTACTAATTAAAACAAGAAAATTAAACGCCAAGTTGTGTGCTAAGTTTCTAGCACGAAGTAAGGCATTCAAGACGATTGGTGTGCCGTAGTGTCTTGGCTAAAAGTCCAGCATTCACAAGCCTTTAAAAAAAGCGCTGACGATTAGCATGCTGAGGTCTCTCAGCCCAAAGTCCACGTTCATGAGCTTATTAAAAAAGTGGCGCATTAACGTCGTCTTGGAGAGCGATTCGTGATCTCGGGCACGGGAATAAAATATCAAGGCTATCTAACGATATGCCTGGCCGTCTTTTTATCTTGGCTGGAAGACAAAATTAACTGGATTTTGGGTTTCGGTTCCGTGAGTTTGCATTTCAAGAATTTCACCTGCAAGTTCTTATTCAATCTTTGTGACATTTGGATGCTGTCGAGGACACAGGATTTGCGAATGTCGAGTTTTTTAGCTTCTCGCATTTGATACCCAAATCCTTGCGCTTCCTGTTTGCGGAATAAAATAAACGAATTTGCGGGCTTCGTTGGGCTTTCGCTTGCACGCTTCGAGAAATGGAAGAATTTTAATGCACTTTAGTGTCCCCAGCAATCGCTCATAAAAAGAAATATTTCGCAATTCCTCCTTTGGCTTCTCGTACTTGTCAAACGTACTCAAGTTTCATACGTGTGTGGAGGCAAACGCATACATACCCGGCAGTGTAATAGCAACGAGGTTAAGTTCCAGAATTAACGATTTTGTTGTACCGTAATGTAAATTAAACTTATCATATGGAGTTTTATCAACGAAATGTACGGAAGTGCTGAATTTTTGTGCGCATTTGGAACATTTTTGATGAAACTGAGATACTGGTTGAACTTTCTCAGGTTACTTGAGAGTATGAACTTGGCGTAATATGAATGAATGAATGCAAAAGATGAATTTTGAGAACACATGAATTTTGCAAAATGCATGTGTTCTCGCTGCCACTGTCCAAGCAAAATTCCAGCGCAGTGGTGGCGCAACACAACGCAATGAACAATTATTTTATATTTTTTATTCTAAGTTGCTATCGCATGTTAAATATTACGACTGCTTATTTAATAAACAACTGCTCAAGGTCAGTTATTCTCTCTTCTGTTGTGGACTTCATTCTTTTCCCTTAAGTGCGTTTTATTTCATAATTATTTAATCTTTTTTTTGCCTAGGCAAGCTTGTTAAGCAAGGACTCTCAAACGCTCCCAAAATTTTCTCCTCTTTGAATAGTTCGAAGAACATTCAGTGCTTAAAATTGTTCCCTGTGGACCGCTAATACGGGAACGTTAACGATAACAATTCACTGCAAATTACATCCATCCTATTACTGAAATTAGTAGAATCCAGGGCAACTGGAGCTATGCTTGTTCTATGTTCGTAGCGGCCACGTATGTTTGTTGTTATTACTCATTGCTTCGATCCAAAGATTCGCAATCGTTTAGTACTCATAGTGAACTACGGCTGCTAATTTTGGAAATGGTTCTCTTCTATGTATTCGCTGGGAAGAAGGAGAAGGTTATTCTTGAATTACCTCAATCAATTGTGCCTAGAAGTTGGAGCGATCGTTACTTTGTGCTTGCTACCATCATTTGCAGAGGTTTTCTGTTCCTGTTAGCTCTTCGACAGATTGTTTTCGTTCCTGTTAAGCGTTACAAGGAGATGGCCGTGAAGACATGCCCTACTTTTCTTTTATTTCCTTGAAAAAAAGAAGATCGTTCTAAAATTTCGTTATCTAATGCTAATCTGTACCATTTTTTCATCCAATTTTTTACTTGCTAGTTTAAAATTTAAAAACATCGATATGGATATGAATCTTTTCTTCCGGTCGAGCTTCGTTGTGTAATCATGAAGCTCTGGTTTCTATACAAGGCTACACAGAGCAGAGCATGCTGTGAACGTGTCTGCAAAGCTTGAGTACTGACCTCAATGCATTTCATTCATACAGATCCTGAATGGTAACCTAATCTCTGAATCAGGGATACGAATGCAGCCTCATGCACTTATACTTCTTCTCAGTCATGTCTTTTACCAACTTAGTTCAGTGACACGACCAGTACACGTGAAGCTTGTTTTGAATTGTAATTTGTCCATGGTGGGATACGCCACTTAAGGAAGTAAGCTGTAAGTGTCGGAACGAGGAAACGAGCATCGTATATATTTCCATCATTTACTGAAGCGATATTCTCATTACTATGCGAGATGACCCTGTTGGTCGTAATGTTTCTGTCATGTTGTGTGTGAATAATGTGTTCTGTAGAATTGCTTTTCGCAATATACTAAAACTTCAGGACAGACAACTCGAGGTCTAAGAAACGAAGCGCCGCCAGCCACGTGAGGGAGAACGTAAGCTGTTACACCGCTGCAATGAGGGTCTCTACTTTTCAAGGTTGTGACTTCATATTTTCATGGGGAAAATTTGAAATAAACTCAAATGATGAAATTATGCTTTTATAATGTTCCAGGTTCAACAACTGGATTTATGTTTCTACAAAACTAATACTAACAGTCCTATTTTGTTACATGATTCTCACTCTCCAACTCTGAATGGCCAATATTTTACACAACAGTTTATTTCGTTCTCTCTTTATTTCCAAGTTGATTGTATTGACAAACATGAAGTTAGTTAAGATTAAAACCGAAGCAAGTAAAACTGGATTGAAAACATGCATTTTTATTGGTTGCGTGTTTCATACTCGATTTTTAGTTGTGAAACTCGACTTCCTGACAAAAACTAGAAGATTCAAGCTCGTCACTTCGTGCCGTGCTTGTTTGACACACTTCCAGTTAAACGTAGTTTTCCTCTCAAGACTCTGGCTTTTATTGACCGAGTTCTGAAGCGTAGAGCGCGAAGGAGATAACAAAATGCGTCTCTTTCATGTCGGACAAGTCCTGTTGACGCTGCGGTCGTGAGGGGGATTTTCCTTTTCAAAGCAAGGACTGTGTTGCCTGGCTTTCAATTTACCACCGAAGTGTTGCCTGCCAATCTATCGCGGGAGTGCCATGTAAACTAAATAGTAGTCTTGCAATCTGCTATGTTTTGACCGTACAGAAATCTGCGGGAATTGCACTAAAAGTATAAATATGCTTTTATTTTTCCTTCAATTTTTTTGCGCGTTTTCTATGAAAAAGATTCCATTGTTTTCCATGTATGTCTGAAAATAATAATTCTTCAAATAAAGTGGAACGCAATTCATGTGACCTACAATCAATACGTTAAATGAGCTTATTTTAGTGTTGGTTCACTGTAGCTTGCCATTTGAGCGTCCGTTTATGTTTGGAGGACTGACCAATATTCTGTGACCAGTTTTTGTTGAGGTGTTTCTGTGTACCGCGGCACATTTTCAATTTCATCAGTTCTGTCTTAGAACGGATATATTATCCTGTATAGTTGCGATTGTTGAAGTGCATTGTGGTAGACTCAAATTATATATACATATCATTATAACTGCCCAATAGTAATCTCACTTTACGAGGACTGTACTAACAGTTAATTTGTAGGTGTTTTTATTTAGATTGTTATCACTCAGTGTGGAATAACAATTGATTTATTACTAATTTATTTGTAGATCTTTTTTCATTTAGGGTTGTTATCACTCAATATGGAATATAAATGATCGGTGCCAAATAATAGACAACCCTATTTGGCATGCGTACTATGTAAGAAATGAGTTATAGTTTATTTAATGTTCTTTTTTATAAACTTCTAGCAGTATTTCACTCGTCACTCAGATATAAGCAAATCTGTTGATTATATATAAATTAGAATAAATTCCTACCCAGTTTGTTACTGCACCTAAGGCCTGATTCATATGCCCACCACCAAATGGAAAATTTTTTCAGTATCTTAACCTTTAGAATATACTCGCTACGGTCAGTTGGTATGCTGGACGAAGAACATAAATCAATATGAAATAAAACTTCTCATAGACCGTCGGTGGAAGAAGGCGCTTGTATGTAGTTCAGGAGTGTGAGCAACCGCATCCCTGCTCCTCGCGCATCACAGGCGATGTGCACGGGAAAGTAAGGATGGCACACCGAGAAAAAAATTCATTGCTGGCATTGCTGTTGAGTGACAGTTACTTTCTTGTCGAGTGCAGTTCTGTTTTCTTCGAAGCAATGAGGACGCTACGGTGCATAAAAGTGGAAGCTCTCACCATTGCTCCATTTTCTACTGTCCATTTTCGTTAGTGGTTGATGGGCGTTCAATGTTGTCTCCCAAGATTTATCTTAGTGTTTTCCCAATTCGAATTGAAATTACAGTGTCGCTACTCGAGAATTTCGACTGGGGCCTGTGTTGAAGTATCGAGTTATACGTTTTTATTATTGATATCGTAGTTATTAAGTTCAGAGTTACTTTGAGAACTTTCAATAATTTTTTATAGGATAGGTGGCATTTTTATATGTGGTAGGAGTTGCAGTTTTCAGTTCAGATATATTGGTGAGTTTACGCGTTATCACATTTTTCTTCATATAAAATGTAATATTCTTCAAATTAAATGCGTCCGTTATAATTAGTAATAGAGTTCTGTTTTCTGCATTGACAAATTTACTGAATTTTGAATTGTGGCAGTGCGGGAACGTGGGCGTCCATAGATCATAGATTAGTATTCTCAGAACTCAGAAAAATAATAAATAATTAAGAAAACGTAAAGTCCACAAGATATAAGCGATCTCTTCATGGTTCCTCTTGGACGTAAAACACGTGCTCTATTTCAAACTCAAGGTTGGGGAACAGAAATACATTATTTGAGGTTTTTTGCGCATTTTCATGTTGTAAATTTTGCTGTTATACTCGCGCTAAAGTTTGATGAAGCAAATCGTTCTTATTTATAGAGATTATAATGGAGCGATGTCCGTGAGGTTTCTTCCATTCAGGGAATGCGTGTTTTATTAAATGGTACTTACAGCCTCTGGATTAGCCTTGACCCCAAGTAGAGAGTCTGTGTCGGGTAATAACCTAAAAGGAGAATCAGTATTAGTCAACATTTTCGGATTGGAAAATTAATAATATATTGGAACCTTGGTCAAATTTCACTCCCCAAATTTGAGTGACTGAAAACAAATTAATTTTTGCCGAGCATAAAAATGTCTTTTTCAGTAGCTCAGCATGAACTCGTATTTTTTTTAAGCATGTCTACTCGCAAGCTGTGAAGCGGCAATTTGTATGTCGTAGATCTGTCTGTGTCTAGTGGAACGTGAGGACCGGAGAAGAAGTGCTGAGAATCCTTTAAAACTTGTTACATCACCGTAAGAAATTCGTATATGGTTGTTCTTCCTTTCTTGAGGTGCCGTTTCTCAGGTAATACTGTCCAGTAAATTACAGCAATCCCCTTACTACTTTTTGAAACTAGTGATTACAGCTCTAGCACGGAATTAATGAAGCTCCCTCGCTTTGGGGTGGATGACAACTGTGAGGAAGGAAAACCTGGTTGTGCCTCTTGGTTCTAATGGTCGAGTTGTGCACCGCGTAACGCAGTGAGTCTCAAACTGCGGGAAATTTCCCTCTGGATGAAATGATTACACTGCCTACTAGCAATAAAAATGACAATGTGACATACGTCGCGCGCTTGCCTAAACTAACCCTGAGATTGATACACTGGTGCACTATATAAGCAACTTTGCTCTTCACACTAATGTAATTATAAAGTAAAGAACAAACAAAAGTCCTTTTAGTTGTTACTAACCGCTCTTTATCAGTTACTTTGTAGCTATATCTTTATCAGTATATTTGTACATTTTAAAAATGAATTAGTAAATGGTCATTGTGTTTTGACAACTCTTTTCCTCATACACATGAAAGGGGAAATCTGGATGGTTGAACTGGGTGCAGGGGGAAATGAAAGAAAAAAGATTTGGAATCACTGGAGTAACGGGAAGAGCAAAACGCACTTCACACCTTTAAAAATTAACAAAACGAAGCCTAATAAAACCGAAAAGGGAAATTCTATATCACATAAAAGGGGAAATCTTCGTAAAATGCCCATTGAGTTTTATCGAGTGCTATTGTACTGATGCAAAGAATGTACTGTACTCAAAACGAGTACTATTATCAAATAACCCAAAATGACAATACCGCAAAAACCACTTAGCAGAATTGTTGTCATTCCTAACGTAGGATCTTTAGTTGTGGTGCAGAGGGGCGAGAAACTCTTAGTTGACAGGAACGTTTCTTAGTCGATGTTCATTTCTCTTGTTGAACACTCGTAACACGCTGCATTGCTCATGCATTTCGTACTGCTTTCGGACTACCAGAGCGTTTCTCATCAGATATAGATCCAGAATTTCTAAATCTTGAAATCATTGCAGTATGACAATGTCTGGAATGGCTTGTTCGTTGCACCTCTGCACTGCAACTAAAGATCCATTAGGCTTGAATATATTTCCATAATTCTTGCTCGCTGCTTTGTGCAGTATTTTGTCGTTTTGGGTTACTTGATAATAGTGCTTTTCTGAGTAATACATAGTTTGCATTAGTATACTAGATATATGAAAACACCCCTAGATTTTCTCTTTCATTGATATGCAACTTTTTTTCTTAAGTTTTTTTTTATTAATTTTTAAACGTAGGAAGTGACTCCTGCTTTACCCGTTCTTTATCTTTTGTCTCAACCGCCTGATTGTTTTGGATTCATTGTGTGTGCCGTTTTGGAAGATTAGCTCTATTCTTACCATTGTATTTCGGTTGTCTGTATCCTCAAAATCGTTTTTTTCGTTTTTCAGCGTGCCATGTAAAATGTTGAAATGCGACCGTCCGGTTTATGACATCGAGTTGCTCGAGTGACTCTGCGCATTTTCTGTTTCGCTATGTAGCCTTATGATTGCATTATAAATTAAAAAAGCATTCTCTAATAATATTTTTCCACTTTGCAACTCAAGAAACGCTCTTTCAGCTTTTTTCGTGGGGTTTTCAAATCTAGGCAATCAAATTAGTTGTGCGCCTAATTCATTTTCGCTTAATATGCGGTGGCACCTGAGCGCAGCGTGCCAGCTACTAATGTGAACCTGTCTTTCTACCCTGACTTCCTGCCTTCTCTGTACCCTCACTCATCCTGTCATCCTCGGTAGTTGTGTGCTCCTTCCTGTGAGGCAGCAGCAAGGGAACGTCCTGTCCTGTCCGGAATGAAAGAGGGACGAGAAATGAGGAGAGGACGAGGAGTGACTGGGATGCCGGTCACTCCTCGTCCCAAACCTTCGTCACTTCTCGTTCTTCTTTCGTCCCCAACCCTCGTCCCTATCGTCTCTCGTCCCCCATAATCTCTCGTCGTCATTCCTTCGTTCCTCTCCTCGTCAGTCTCTAGTAAATCATACTAATCTTTCTCTCTCTTCCTCTAGTTTCCCTCTCTCCCCTTTTTCCATTTTCTCTCCCTCTTCTCATTTTCTCTCCCTTAATCCCTTCCTCTTTACCCTCGTCCCTCTTTAGTCCCAAGTTCATTCAGTTCTGACGGCGTCGTAGCTTCCATTGCGATGCTCTTTCATTCACCAAGCTTCCCTCCTTTGCCTGAAACCAGGCTCTTGTTTTGAAACGGGGATTTGCTACAGATTACAAGCTCTTCAGTACACGACTATTGTCTTCATGAACGTCTACAATGCTGGCAGGTCTTGTGACGCAGTTACATTGCTTGGCATTATCGCGCTGAGGTTATTTCTTGGTGTTGTATTGCTAACAAGATAAGGTTATGTCTAGCTATTGATTGGTTTCTTCTGTATTGAGCAAGTCAAGCAGTAAACGCATGTACGTGTATCTTGCTCATTTGAACCTTGATCTCCTTTTTAGAGCGACCTGTTCAGCAGTCACTTTGCAACACATTCTTCTTGTTTCATATTAGTTGTCAATATGCTTACTTGCTAAACGATGTTGTTTCAATTAAGCGCTTTATTTTCTCGTTTTACAGTTATATTTAGCTTTAAATGCGGTGCCATACATTTTCCTTAACTTATTTGTACCCGCAAATGGCGTTGACAATTATTAATTTTTACGAACGAACATAGTTTCTCAACAAGATAGGCGTAACTTCGGCTACCCTTTAAAATTATCGACTTTGTTCGTACGCTAGCTATTAACGTCATCTCCTTCATTAATATATTACCTATATCTCTCGTTAACATATTGGTAGTCTACACATTAAAATGCTAAAAACCTCGTCTCCTTGTAATATGAAAGTCTGGCAGTTTCATCTCGTTCTATTTTTGCCAGAGAATAATTCATTAGAGTGTTGTGCATAATTTCTAATTAACCCATGCCTCGTTAAGAGCGAGGGTGAGGACGGTCCCGTGTTTCTGGTGCACTCATCAGGCCTTCGTGCTTTCCCCAACCTCCCCAACCCAGTCTTGTTTAACCCTCCTAACTCCATTTCTGTCTCCCTCTTCCTCCCCAACCCCATTTCTGTCTCCCTCTTCCTCCCCAA